>RJWT010011348.1:0-23372 GCA_004365215.1 Cuniculus paca
TAATCTTTAGAAGAGATGGAACCGGCAGAAGCTCTAAGCATAGCAACGCTTTGAAATCTAGAGAATCTGCAGAGCAGCAGATAAGGCTTGATTTATGTGTGCTGTTATTGTTATTATTGCGGAAGATAGGAGATTGTAAAACGCAGAGGCTCAGCTTCTTCTAGCCAAGTCTTTGTAAGTTTAACCAATAGGGCCCTCCGAGTTAAAGATGGGCCTTTACCAAACATAAACAAAAATCGAATGAGGGATCCGTGTGGCCATTTCGTGTTCAAACACGTACCTCTGGATATATCCCGTGACAGTGCGACTGGGCACTAGTTGTCCAATTCTGGATTTCATTTTGGTGCAGCCACTTACCATTTCCAGGGGTTGGGTACTTTAACTCTTTTCTACGAGATAAAGAAGATCCATATGTCAAGAGCGTTGTTGTTAGGTATATCCACAAGCATTTTTATCACTGACAAATCAAAAGCCATGCTGTGCAGGCTAACGACACTCAATTGAAAGCTAGCATTCTCAAACAGTAATAAAAATATCAACAAAGCATCGAGATCTCCTTTTCTCTAATTGCTGTTTCTTACTAAGAACGCGGAGCGAGAACAGTCAGCAGCATTTCTGGGTTAGCAGGTTTGTCCTGGAAGGTACCGAGCGCGGCATCGCAAGTGTGGTCTACACATTGTCTATATCTAGTACCTTAGCCTTGAGGTAGTGGTCATACAATGATGAGTAATAGATTTTAGGTCTAAGATGCAAAAAAGATGATTGTGTTTCTTTGCCTCTGAAATCACTTTTCTTAATGAAAAAAGGTGAAGCTGATTATAAGGGCGATAGCCATTTTAATGCAAGGGAGGGGGCGATAGCACAAAAGGTGCTTAGTTAAGGAAGTTTTATGGAAGCAAATAGCATGTCAGATCGAGTCAATCACCTACACGAATGGCATTTCAGAAAAGTCTGGAAACAGAATCAGAATCGTTCAGGGAGAAAGTCTCAGTTACGACCAGAATACATTCTTTGGGAACTAGACGCTTCGGTCCCTTTGCTGCGCTGCACGACATGGAAGCTCTAATTCCTAAGAAGTTTAGGACTTATTTTAAAAATTGTTGAGAAGTATTAGATAGTCTTAGCTTCTGATGAGGAATAAATTTGGAATATATGTGTTAGTTTGAATCTCCAAGACCCGAGTTAAGAGAAAGGGCAAGGGCAGGTTCTATGCCTGTTTTGTTTGCTTTCATGGAGTTATTTAAAAGTAATCGAATGTTTTCTTAATGGGTGAGCAAGGAGAGAAATACACCAAACTCCGATGCAGGAATGGAACTCACACTGAGGCCTGAACAGGCCTGTCTCATGCTTTTTTTGGGGGGGGCAGTAGTATGAAACAGAAGACGAAGATTTTTATCTTACCCAGACCCCACAGTATTTAGGGTTTCAATGGTTTGAGTCTGCCCAGGCAAAGGTGCAAACTCTCAACCCAACCCCGGCCTAAGCCTGCGTGTTTGGAGGAGGCAGCAGCGCAGCTCCGCGGCGTGGACTGGTTCGGCCGCTGCGCTCCTCCTGCCTTCTGCCGCCGAAAGGGGGCGCACCCTCCCGGGCCGGACTGGAACACCTGCCTTCAAAACCCTTGAACTCAGACGGTAGACAAGCTAGAAGAATTCTCATGTAGAGTAGCAAAAACGTGGGAGCTATCAATAGCGTTAAAGCGTGAATAGAAGACATGCACGGGGCTGTGCATATGCATGCCGCGCACATGGGACAGCTGTAGGCCTCGGCAGTTCTCCTTCAAGGAGGTGGTCAGGATTCCCGGGCGCACAGGAGAGTCAGGAGGAAGATGGGCCTGGGGCAGCCCAGCTGGAGTCTGTTGGCACTAGAACTGGTGCCGAGGCTGCATAGGGAAAAACGGTTTGACCCTGGAGAGCTGGGTGGATTTTTGTGTATTTGAACTCCTAGTATTTGAGAAAACAGGAGCGGGAGAGGGGACAGATTTGAGAGATGGAGACCTGTCCTGTGTTAGAGAGTTGCTGCAAAATGCTCCCAGAAACCCTTAGAGCCCCTGGAATCTTCAAATAGAGCAGACTATCTGGTCCCTTTCAGATAGGCAATCTTCTCCCCAGCAGAAGAACAGTAACTGTCTCCAAGTCTTGTATGAGCCTGAAACTTGCACTTCCCAAACCTCTTCCAATTCCTGTATCTGACTCTTGGCCTCCAGGGATCCTCCCAGTGATCCTTTATGGGCAACAATTTCAAGAATTTTACAGAACAGAGAGGGTAAATTCTTAGCCCCCTCTGTAAATTTTGTGATTTTTAAAAAGCTTTTCTTTTTATCTGACATTGGGGGTGAACAAGAGGAGGCAACAAACTGGCTGAATGAAGATATTGTCTTCTCAGCATGGATGCTGGCTAATACATACCTTTCATGATAATTTGAGCTGCAGTGTGCTCGAGAAACAGAAGCATGAGGCCAGAACTCCAAGGGAAATTGCTTTCCCACAGACGTTCGTCTGAGAATAAGAACATTCACTCCATTCACTTAATTTCTCATCATCAGTCATGTCATTATATTTTAAAGGACCTTGTTGTGCTGGAAGGTGATGTAGTTATAAATAAGCACAAAAACAGACGGGTGCTGTCCCAATACTCTTGCGCTCTCTCTCTCTCTCTCTCTCTATATATATATATATATATATATGCACCAAATTTTTTCAAAGAAGACTCAGATATACAATTTAAAGGCCAATCAGACCAACTTAAAGTTTGGGCCAGGATGTGCTAAGTTTAATGATCTTGACTATGTGCAAAATGTTAAGAACTAGCCAGCACTTTGGGTACCTGGAGAAAAGCACAGTTTCTCAAGGTTTCATGTAGTTTTAAACAAATTCAGGCCTCAGTAGAACTTACTTGGGTCTGAAGGGTCATGAGGGAGTCTGCGGTCCATCCTTGTCTGTGCCCATTTTCTTTTCTATACTCCCTCTGCCCCGGCAGTGTGTCCAAGATCGGTGTGCTTCAGGGAAAACTAGGACTTAGAGCTATAGAGGTCCCCTAAAATAGTTTTCTCAAACCCTCAGAAAAATGTCTGCTAGGTTGATTGTATGAAATGAGCCAGACATCTATATGTGTTTTTCCTCTCCAGTAACTCATTTTATAACAACCCAGCTGGAGATTTCTGGGGATTATGATGAAGGAGATAGGTTATCATTCTCTCCCTTTTTGAGGTTATTCATAAATATGGGGCATTTAAAGTTCTAATGGACTAGGTATTGAATCTATAACTTGAATTGAAACCTTTATACATTAGCGTTTTCGTATCATACCATTAACCTAGACTGGGAGGTAACATTAGATAATTATGTACATTTTGACTTCACTTTCTATTTGCTACGTGTGCCACTTCCCTAAATACCAATCTGGATTGTAGCACCTGTGTAACACCAGGACAACTGTCAAAATATTGCCTGTGTTTATTAATGCTTTTTAAGTAATAGAATGAGCTCATTTTTTTCAGTCAATCTGGTCACCTTTCTAATCCAGACAAAGTACTAGACTCTTTTTGTTCTTTTTCCCACTCAATTCTCTTTGTGTCTGGGCCTGCCATCTCGATAACCCTCTATATACTAATGACCCCCAGTTTATAACTTTAAAATTTCCCCTGTTGGAACTGAAGATTCAAGTATGACATTTTTCATTTGAACGTCTCAAAAAGGCTTCAGTCTCAAAAACGACAAAATGTGAAACTAATGAGCTACCTTTCCCCCATGTGATCCTCTTACAGATTTCCCTATATGTCTTAATGTGTGTATGCAAAACTCAGACACTGCATATCATCCCTTGATCCTCCTCTCCTTATGCCCCTGTGCAACCCAGTTCATATTCCCAGCAAACTTACTTTCTAAACTCACTGGCAGCCACCTACTCTTAAAATCTCTATCACATTTCACCTGCGCTGCTATAATGCTCCCTGCATAAGTGGCTCTTCCTGTATCCATGCTTTTCTTCATCCATGTGCAGGCGATGAATGGAGAGGGTATAATCGATCTTCAGAGCATTTTACTGAATGATCTGAGTGTTAAATTAGTTTCTTCTACAAGTGTATTATTTGAAAATAATACCTCCTCATTTAGAACTTGCCATTGTTTTTTATTCTTTTTTACATCAAGACTGCATTGCTTATCCTGTTTTTGGAAAGTCATTCTTTATAATCTAATATTTCCACCCTGCTCCAGCTACTTGCTTGTTCACACACATGAGAATAGATGGGAACTGTTTCCTACTGCTGTCTCATATACTGGTTAGGCTGGTATAGTTACCTATTTGCTTAGCATCTTTGCTGCTTCTGTGACTTCTTATTTGAAATGTCCTTTCTTCGTGTCTACCTACACTAGTGTCCAAGTTTCTGCCCCCTTCATACCTTGTGAGAGCTTCTTTGACTGCCGAATTTTAGACCCCTCAAAGCCCTTTCTTTAGTGCAAACTCATGAAATAATCAGTGCATCCACAAGTATTGCTTAATTATTTTCTACATATTTCCCAACTATCAATTTACCTTGAGAATTTTAAGACTGGAGATTTTGGAGGAGGGTATATTTCACAGTGTATGGCACAACTGCAGTAAGCAAATACAGTAAATCGATCTTTTTTTTTTTCCTATAGTGTGGCTCTATTTTCTTTGTGCTTTATGTGCAAGTAACTTTTAAATTATAAGAATTGCTGGGACCAGTGGTGCATGCCTGCAACCCCAGGATTTTGGAAGGCTGAGGCAAGAAGATAGAAGTTGGAGCCCAACTTAGGCAATTTAGGGAGTAATCTAGGCCCTTCCTTAAAATAAAAAATAAAAGAAGGGCTAGTGAAGTAGCTCAGTGTCGAGGCCCTTGGCTCAATCCTGAGACTGACAGAAAAGAAAAGAAAAGAAAAGAAAAGAAAAGAAAAGAAAAGAAAAGAAAAATACTAAAGTACGATATGTGCCATTTTAGAAAAATACATCATTTCATTATTTTCCATTAAATATGCAAATAAAAAAATAAAGTAACCTAAGGTAAATGCAATTAATATTTTGATGTTAAAATATTTTCTTTTTAATTTTGTACATAATTTTCCATTATATTGTGTCAACATTCTTGATTACTGTTTTTTCTCTAATCAGTGGAAGAATTTTAAATTCTATTTTCAAATATCTTATTTCCCCCAAATTAAGAAAATCATTTAACCTACTAGTTTGCATTACGAAAATTTAGCAAACACAGAAACAACATACAAACTTTCCTAAAAGTTATGTGAGTGTTCTCAGGTCCCAGTGGATACATTTGAATCCCTGAAGTCCTTCCAAGCAAGTGGCTTCTTCCAAGTAAACAATTTGTCTCCTTTCCTTCCTTCCTTCCTTCCTTCCTTCCTTCGTTCCTTCCTTCCTTCTTTCCTTCCTTCCTTCCTTCCTTCCTTCCTTCCTTCCTTCCTTCCTTCCTTTCTTCCTTCCCTCTTCCTTCCACCTTCCTCTTTCCTTCTTTCTTTCCTTTCTGTTTTTCTTTTTCCCTGCTAGTTCTAGCTGAAAATCTTTGCTAGATAATAAGAACATGTCTACTTTGAAATTGGAAAAGCCTGCCTTATACCTAAAGGATATTCCCAGACCATATTTAGAGAACTACTATTTACAAGTTTTTACATGCTAAGGAAGAGCTAACAAAATGAGCACAGTGGGGCAGAACATAGCATAGAGAACGAAAATTTTTCTCTTATTGTCAATCCCTGGGTCTTGAAATTTCTTTTATTAAATGTCTTGAGACTCATATGTGATTTGTAGAAAAATGAGGAAAATGGCATTTATTTCTCTATACCAGGTGTGAAAGAGGCATATTTCAACACATGGTAGTATGTTTTGAGAGAGGCAGAACCACTTACAAAATCAAAGATAGTATATTTTTATCCAGACATGAACTTTTATTTAAGGTGATAATTATATCAAAGATACAACTTATTATTTGTAAGTCTATTTAAAATTATTCTCAAGCAAGTCAGCATTAAAATATTTGAATCCAAATATTTTAGAGTATTAACAAGTGATATAAAACTAATGTCAAAATTTTAAAATTATAATTAGAAGTATATACCTTAAAATCTTTCTTTCTTATGAGAAAAGGGGAAAGAGTAATCACCAGTTTTTGAGAATTAAAAACCACACTTGCCCAATAAAAGTCTTTACATTTCTCCACATTGCCTCTTTCTAAGGGAGGGAAGAAGAGGAGCCACCCAGAGAGCTCCTTGCCTATAACCAGATGTGCTGTTCAGCAGCTCTAATCCTCAAGATCGGGCAAAGGCCACAGGATGAATCCTCAGCACATTTAAGAAATAAAACGTAATTTAGTTCATTAATCACTGGACAGAAATCTGCAGTTTTGCTAGACATATTTCAAAGACTGAATCCCTTCTGACAAGAGAAACAGAAAATAATACCACCGCATATTTGACTGTTACAGTCTGTTCTCGACTTCCCTCAGGGACGATGAGGTTTTTCCAAGTGTGATCATTTTTACTGAATATATGGACTGCTATTTAAATTTTTTTTATCTCCCTTTTCTTTTTTTCTCATTCCACCCCAGCATTCTCCTTTCCTGGGGGTGGTGAGAATATCTATTTTCTACACTGCTTTAGTTGTTCTGGTTTAAAGACTCGGGGCTACCTTGGATGAGCAGGGATAGGCCTGTATTGGGACAAGCCTGAAAGTACAGTCATTTCAACAGAGTTGCTATATCCAAATTGCTATTTTACTTAATTTATTTCCTTGATTACTTTTATAAGCTGAGACTTACTTTGTCATAAAGTATTAATCGCATGGAAGTTAAAGTGAGATACGTTATGAAAGTACTTTGCAAACTATAAAACATATATAAATACTGCATTTTAGAAAGCCAGTTCTTAGAAGCAGGTCAAGATAGCATAATTATTTTCTTTTTTTTTGTATACTTTCATTTTACAGATAAGAAAATTGCAGCACAAAGATAATTATAGCAAGCTACTACAAAGTGATTTGGATCTTGTTCTTCTGATCCCATGTTAATTTTTAATTGCATCCCACTGCCTTTGAAGTCAGTCAGGTTCTTTTAAAAGCATTATTGTCTAGTGGGTCAGGAAGGCAGAGTCTAGCGTGCTATTTCACAATACATTGACATGCTGCATGAATATTTCTAAATCCTTTACCTTATCTTATTTGTAAAGTGAGTTTGAAACTTCTGTGCTACCTTCTTCATGGAGTAGGCCCAAAGATTGTGCCTGTGGAAATACTTGCAAAATAAGCGATTAAATGAAGCCGGTTATGGTGGTGCACGCCTGTAATCCCAGCACTTGGGAGGCTGAGGCTGGAGGATCGTTGCGAGTTTGAGACCAGCCTGGGCTACAAAGTGAGGTCAAGGCCAGCCTGAACTGCATAGTGAGACCCTGTCTCGAAAAGACAAAAAGAACAAACAAACAAACAAACAAACAGGGGGGGCATTAAGTGTACATATATAATTTGCTATAATGTCATCAAGGAAAGATAAAAAAATCAAAATACATTTAATTAGATTTATAGCAAACCCTCAAGAAATGAGAAACCTTTGGGAGGTGGGGGTGTAGTTCAGTGGTAGAGCATGTAGTTAGCATGCATGAGGTCCTGGATTGAAGCCTCAGTCACATGTGTGCGTACACACATGCACACACACAGTGAAAAATCTTTCACTTATATTTAGAAACATTAGGACTTCTTACATATTTTACTTTGGGTTTAGAAAATTTTATTTCAAATTATGGATCTACCATTTACTTGTCACTGGATTTTATTTATTTATTTATTTATTTGGTGCTGGGAATCAAACTCATGACCTTGCGCTTTCCAGACAGATGCTCTGCTGTGGAGCTGTATCTCTGGCCCATCACTTGATTTTAGATAAATGTTTAGGTCTCAGTGTCCTCGTCTAGAAAAACAGCATATTAATATCTGCTACACAGGTTCCTTGTTGGGAAAAGAAGAAAATGAATGCAAAGTGCCTACCACCCTACTCACTTGCCATTGAAAGATTCAAAGAAATGTCTGCCCTTTTATTTTTCTCCATTTCTACAACATCTCCTACCACACTTATTCCAGACATGTACATATATATTTTTTTTTCAATGTGGTTTCCCAACCAGTGTTGGAAGCCATTTAATACTACCCCAAATTAGAATATTCCCATACTCCAAAAGTTGCACACTTATAGCATGTCATTCATGGAGTGGCTAAGTAGACATCCATTCTCAATCTGCAGCTAGAAACTAAGACCTCGTGACTTCACATGCTCATAAGGCCCCATCATCAGTGCTAGGCTTTGGCTTCAAACTTCCTGATATCATTTTCCCTCTCAAACCATCTTTCCTCTGTTCAGCATGCAATACATTTCAGATGGCTCCAACCTGTTCTAGTTCCACTTGCTCTAGCCATCATTGTGAACTTTACAGACTCAGGAAGACAAATTCCTTCTTTCTGTTTAGCTTCTGAATTTTATGGAGCCTATATGATACATGTTTAGGATGCAAGGTATCAAGAGCTCTCATTTCAAACCTAGCAAAGCCAGTGAGTTTCCAGGAGACCATTCATGTTACATTTTCTCAGCAGCATAATTCCTCTGACATAGCACTAATGTATGCCTCCACTGAGATTTTTGTGGCTTTTACTTATTGGTTTTTTTTGTACATGAGTAATACCATGGTAATTGCAGTTATATATAAAGTTGCTATTCTTTTTCCAACTTGCATATCCTAACCAGTTGAAGAAGATAAACACTTCCTTGATTTGATATGTGACCTGTTTTCATACATATTGCTTTGGAATCTGTTAAGTCTGACTGAATTTATAGACTGAATTTCTGTATCATGAAGTATCTAGGACTGTATTATTATTATTATTTTTTACCAAGCAGTTAACAATAAAATCTCCCTGGCATTCTTGAGCAATACAACAGCATGGCTAAGAGCTGTGGTATATGTGGCAGGAAGTTAGTCCCTAAAGGCAAGGCATTCTGACAGCAGTTTATTGCCAGGCTTTTGTGCTAGTGGTCTGGGGAAGCAGCTTACCATGAGCCTTATGTTAAGAACTAAGCAGGTCATTCCCTAAACGCACTAATTGGCTGTTAGGCAAAGATTATGTGCACACTTCTGTTGGGAATAGCTGTTCTGACATATGAAAAAGTGTGTGTACTCGTAAAAATACTGTCCTTGCTCTACTATATCATGTGGAGTCTACTTTAGGATGGGGATATCTCTTAGTGACTGTTCTCATTGGGAGAGCATGGAGTCCTTCCTCCTCCAGAAAAAGTTTCCTTCAGCTCTTGTTTTCTTCATTTCTTTCTTCTATGACTCTTCTATATGCAGTTCACGTCAAACGATTGAGAGAAAAGAGATACACAGCAACAACAAACATCTTGTTCTTTTTCCAATATGCTTGCACCTTAATCTTATATATCTGTAGTGTAATGCCTGGATTGCTTGCACTGGAATGAAATAAGGCATCTTAATATGCAGATTCCACGGCCCCCACACACTCAGTGACTCCGAATCTCTGCAACACATGTATGTTAAATATTCCAAGTGATTTTTATATACCATGTAGTCTGAGAACAGTGACGATGACCACTTTTTGCCATGGTCAATGGTAGTGAATACTGTAATTCCTTGTGACACTGGTGGCATCTTGTGTGTGTCATTGTCACACTACCCAAGTGTCAGGCTTATCTCTTCAAGGAGGTACACGCAGTTTTGAGCACAAACGTGAGGAGGCAGATATTTTACACCTTAGAACACTGATCATGGTGCTTCTCCAGCTACGAATGGCTTATAAACAGGTTTTGAATCACTAAATATATGAATAAGTGAGAAATAAAGAGCACACATAGAGCAATTACATGTGCCTGGGACTGAACAATTTGAGGAAATGATTAGAGAATGTAAAAATCTTAAAACTAATCTTAGATGATCATTATCTCTGCACTTGTTCTGGTAGAAGAAGCATGTCTTAAAAGGTGGCAATTTATCAAATGGATACTAATATTCACAAAATGACTCTAAATATGAGTAAGTTTTCAGGTGAAAGTATACCCCTTAACAAGTTCGGAGGAGGAGAACAAGAAAAGAAGGATCTTGAAAGTGATGGGAATGGAAGGTGTTTTTGGAGCCACGTCTATAGCAGAGACCACTACTGAATTCCAGACCTCTAAGTCCGTCTGGGCTCCTTTGGTGACATGAACTTTGCTCTAGTGGTTTATGACATCACTGGAACCCCCTGGCGGAATTACAACTCCATAATTCTCAGTTCATTCTTGTTTATTTTACATTTAATCATTTGTGTAGCACACTGGCTGCATACCCAAGAGAGCTGTGTGGGTAAGCTCCTGCAAATCTTCTTGTTACATAATTGAGTGTGTCAGAAGTTATTCACCAAGTACGATAACTCCCCACATCTCAGGCCTTGCAGATACTAGTCTTAGTGTGATTGCCCTGAAGTTATCCTGCTGACTTTCCTTCTCAATGAATTTTCCTTTTTAGGGGGCGGTTACCAAAGGTGGCTCCCAGTTTAAATATGGTTTTCTGAGTAATAAACAGAATGCTTCCATAGAAAGATAATTCCCTGGGTGAGACTGGCTTCCACATCGTAGCTGTAAAGCATGGTTTTATTCCTTTTGACCCATGGATACCCAAAAGGTATGGATGAGACAACAAACAAGTTTCCAAGTAAGTGAGGGGACTCGGATTTCCCTCCGTATTTCTTTGTTTTTGATTCTAGCTTAGAAATTATTTCATTTAACAAGTACCGTGGAATCTCTCAGTTGGACAAGGGGTCAAAAAGAAAGAAGTGAAAATTTTTTTGTATACCCATCATGGGCTAGGTACTATGCTGGGTGATCTATACCAATTAACTTGTTAACAACATATTCCCAAGAATGATGACTGATAGATATTATCATCCCCAATTTATATATAAGGTTTATATATAGGGGTTTGAAATTCAGAAGAGGATGAACAACTTTCTTGAAACCAGTTATTAACAAAATCAAACTTATCTTGATCCTTCTGGTACATTGTATGTATTCATTATTTGCTCACTTATTATCTGGTGACTAGAAAATTTGGAAGGATGTGGTCACATTCCTGTGGCATTTATTCAGTAAATATAGAGTTACTGTAACTGCAGAACTGTGTATTGGGATTGCAAATTTTAAAAAGCAAAATATCCTGAAGAGAATGCTGCCTTTGCAAAGAAAACTCCCTAATGGCACTAGATACTTTGATTCCTAGGGCAAAATTGAGGTTATTGACAGGTCTAAGTGAATATCAGTGAAGGAGAGGGTTGGAGGGGGTGTTAGAGAAAAGACAGGAGTGAGTCAGAGAACTTTCCTGGAAGGCTCAAAAGGAGTTGATACTGACTATAGCTCTTGCTAACAGTCTGATCTTGAATATACCAAGCAAATAAATAAACAAACAAGTAAATAAACAAACTCCTAGGTCAATGGTTCAATTATGATTATAGAAAAGTTCTGTGGAGGAAGTGAAACGGGCTTATTTGAGGAAGGATTAAAAAAAAACCACAAAGACACTGAGGCAAGAACAAGCTGGGTATACCCAAGAATAGAATGAAAACCAGTATGCCAGGAAGATGGTAAATGATGGAGTTAGAGAGACGACAAAGGCAGAGAGGTATGCAAGGGAAAACTGATAGATCAAAGGGGTTAGGTCTATATTCTAAGTATGATGGCAGTGGGAGGCCACCGGAGAGATTTAAGTTGAAGAACTTAGTAATATTATTTGGTCTTTGAAAGAACAGCCTGACTGTTCTATGGAGAGTGGATGTTTGAGAAGGAGGAAGAAACAATTATAAGGTTATTGCAGAAGTCATGTGAGAGATGGTGGTATCATAAACCTGCCAAATGAATGATATCCTGGGTAGCAGTGGTGGTACCCAGGGGCTCACCACAGGGGCTCAGAAGACCAAAGGGGTCCAGATGAGTTGGGCAGATGCTTGGAAGACAGACTCAGGACATGCAAATTTTTAGCTTCTTCTATTCTGAACCCAACTGTCCTCAGAAGTCCAAAACTTTCAATGGTGAGCTCCCTGGGAACAGTTGGGAGAGGACAGAGTGGCTATGTGCAGCAGGGCATGAAATGGGAGCAACTTTTTCTTTAGCTCCTTATTTGAAGATTTTCAACCTATAATTCAGGTACTGCCTGTAATTTTCCCAAAAAGGAAGGGTTCTGTTTAAATTTTGCCAAAGCAGCCTCTTTGTAATTTAGCAAAACATCACAAGATAGCATTACTAAAGACTACAATTCAGATATGTGAAAACGTGTGTACCCGAAATGTCCTACACAAGCATTTGTGTTCCTAGGTTTAAGTGCCTCCTCTTTAAGGTACATGTGTTAATGGAGCCAAAGTTCAGAAACCAGACGTCTTCTCTAAATAGTGAAATCAAAATTATAGTCAGATGAACTGAAATCAGATGATTTTTCCCTACCATTGGCCATTCAGCTAACAGATATTTATTGTATTTAGCACCATGCCAAGCACTTGGAAGGATATGAAAGAATTACATGACATAGTCTCTTGTCATCTAATTGGTGAGAAAAATCTAATATTGTGCCTCATATAGCTACCTCTCGGCTGAATACAATATTTCTAATCCTGAGATCACTGACCCCTCCCAGCCTGTTCCTCTTTTTCTCCCTAATATTTAATGGTATCTCTAACTCCCAGTTGCACCCTGTTCAAAACTTCAGCAGTAACCTCACACTCCTTGCTATTGTCATTCTCTAAGCCTGCTTCTCAGGTCTACCCTCTTTCCTAGGGAACACAAGTTGTTTCACAGTGGCCTGCTCACAACTTTTCTTGTAGCTCTTCATACATGGAAATTTCTGTGGCCCTGAAGTGATTCCAGTTTGTGGACTTGTCAAACCTGTAAGAAGCCACTATTGGAAAATTATCAAATAATTTATTGTTCTAGCTTTTAAAGGTGATTTTGAACCCCAGCTATCTCAGTCATTCTGCAGTATGGGACATCATGGCAGAGAATTAAGAAATGCTTCATTATCTCATCTTTCTCAGCTTTCTGAACCTTTTGACAAAGCCACTATACTTTCCATTACTTTAAAAAACAATTTGGCAAATGATACATTATAGTTAACACAAACCTGTATGCAACTGATTAAGCAGACTATGCAGAAAAATTCGGTGAAAAGTAAAACTGGATGTCATGATAGGTGGAACTGTGAACAAGACGACAGTCACCTGATTTCCAAATGTCAATTTGGACCCCATTAGTTTATTAATTCTCAGCACAGGAAATTTGATCAATATTTTTCTTATGGCTTAGATCTGGGCTTATTTGAGGTTATTTGAGGTTCATCTCTTCCTCTGAGCTTTTGCAGATGTCTTCATTAATGAAGAAAAGAAAAGAGGAAATTGGGTCAGGATAAGCCAGTATATACCAACTGTGGCTGGACCCACCAGCCCTGTTCATCTCCTGATGCAGAAAGACACAGAACAATGTGTCAGGCCTGCAGCCCAACAAGCCACTGGGCTTGGACTTCGGAATTCCTGTCAGAGGGCGACTCGAGCCTGGAATAGCTGCTGACTAGGGAACATTTCAGCATTCTGAGAAGGCTGCCTTCAAACTGTGGGATCTGTGAGACACTTTGCAGGCCATGTCCGAGAGGGAATGATCTGGGAGTTAGAGTGCCTCCATCCAGTATCAAATGTTTAAAAACTATTCATTTGGATAGATGAAGATTTAAAGAATTTAGAACTTGGAGTCAGAAAATCTAGATTCCACTCTTACCTCTGTTTTTGCCTATGTGTGCCACCCCTGGCATCCATAGCCTTTCTACAAAGTGAGGATGATAATGCCTGCTTGTTGTTAAAAAAAAAATAGGCTCTTGAGAGAACACAATATGAAGGAAAGGCTGTGTACGGTTTGAGGTCTACAAAGCCCTGGTAAAATGAGAGCATAGCAAGCTACTGTGGTTTCAAAGGGTAGGTTTTTCATATTTAGCAGGGTACAAAGGTAGAAGCAGCATTTGAATGAGGCCGAAGTGTAGTAGAATTGTCCTTTTTTACAGCAAGTCAGAATATTGTGTGTCAAGAACAGAGTGAACACTAAAGCAAAATCAGTAAGACAAGGACCTGTTTAGGGCCACATGAACCCTCCCAGGGCTGAAGGGCAAGGTTGGAGAATTTCCTTGGCAGTAGCTACACTACTTCACTGTTATAGGTAAAAAATATGGACCCTCTGCTTCCCAGGCTGTCAATCTGGCACCTTTCACCAGCATTAAACTCACTTAAAAATAATTTGGAACAGCATTAAATTTTTTAAAAGCCTGGTAGATTTTTACTTAGGGTTACAAAACCAATATATATGGTTTGGTGAGTGGAGAATGGCAGCTTGGAAAACACACTGGTCTAGAAGACCAAAATCCTGAGAGACAAAAGCAACAGCTCTGTTACAAACCCAGCTTCTCTTTAAAGAAACTATGGCAGCTCTGGAGAGTAGGAAGCAGAGGGGAAGAGGAGTGGAGAAGAGAATTTCTCATTCAAATAATCTCATGGTTTTCAGCAAGGTCAAAAGTCTGAGAGTTCTGCAGTGCCTTGGGGAGTGGGACTGAGAAAACATGTGACTTGCCAAGGTCAGCGATTTCTGACATTGATGTGAATTCTAGCCTTGAGGGGGTTGGGGGTGGGGGCGGCTGTTTGGTGAGAACAGAGGAAGAGGTGGCATGAATGGATGACATTTAACATGGGCAGGAGACAGGCGGCCCCAGTGGCTTGTGCAACCAATTTCTTTAGAGGCATTTCCAGAACAAACAGAGCCACCTCTTCATCAACTGCATGTGGATTCCCCACTTCATGGGTTCTTTTCAAAGTCTGCAGTTGACACCTCCGCTTGCATACACCATAGTTTCTTCACTGCTTTATCTGCCTGCATGTTGAGAATCAAAGTGGAAAGTACAGCTCGACAAAACTAGGATTAGAAATGTAAACCTCCCCGCTAAATAAAAATGAGAAACTTTGAATTTTAGCAAACATAAGTACACAACACTTTTTTTTAAATACTATTCTGTTTTGGGGCATAGAATTAACATTCACTGAGTGTCTTGTAAAGGGTTATGCTTTGATTCTCTCCATTAGTCAGAATAAATACAAAGTGACTGGACACTTCCCTACCTCCACTCCAAATGCGAGCCATTTAAGTTTCCTTACAGATACAGTAGTGTTTTTTTTTTTCTCCAGAGAGCCACAACTTTAAACAACAAAACAAAATAAAATGCAATTTCTATAATAATAACTTTTTTAAAAGTCACCTTGAACATTTAAGATTTTTCTTTCTGTCTTTATCTCTCTTTCCCCCTCTCTCTCCCTTCCTCTCTCTTTCCTTCCCCTCCTTTCATTTTAGTGTTTGTACTGTGAGTGAAAAATAGTACAAACACTAAACAGGCAAATTTCAAGCTATGTATGTTAAAGCTGCTTTTTAAAATGAGAAAATTTTGGCATTGCACACTTACATCCTGTTGAAAGTGTGTTAATGAGCAAGTTCATTGGAAGAACGTACTCTTTGAAACTGAACAAGAATTCTTGGGTTATTAAGCCCCTCTTAGAGACGATCTTTGTGGATACTCCGGATTGGCCCACAGCATTTGTGAATTCTTCCTTTCTTTCCTGTGCTAAGCTGCTGTGGAAGAGCTCTTTGAGAGCGGCAGGACACACTGATGCAGGATGTGGGCCTGCCACTGCATCCTTTCCCCACGTCTCATTGTTCTACAAAGTTGCTGTTTCACCCTCACTTTCCTTTTCTCTACAAGGAGGATCAGAAGGCCTTCCTTACAGCATCTTAGAGAGCACTACACGAGATAATGCACCAACTGTCCTTAGCATAGTGCTTGGCCTGTAACAAGTTCTTGTCAAATTGAAGTTATTTTATAATAAATAGTCGGACCTTATTCTACCATTGAACAGACACAGTGGAGTCCTTTATCACTCAGGCATGAAAACTCTGTGGATATTTTCTTGAAATATTTGTAAACATCTGGAAACAATTTAGGCTGAGGACACTTTAGGTAACTAAAGGGACTCATTCTCAAAATGAATATATAGTCTCAGAAGACTCTGAGGTCAGAGAGCAAGTGACCAAATACTTCTACTCAATCCAAAAAGCTTTGTGGTGAGAGGAAAGGAAAAAAGAAAGGAAAAAGAAAAAAGAGAAGGATTGGTAAAGATAAATAGATTTTGCTTAACGCTAAGCAACAAGAGTATTTTGACCAAGAACAACATGTTGCTTACTCTGTAATTTAGAAGACAAATAATCTAGGCTATGCATTCATTTAATTGCTGTGTAACCTCTAAATTCATTTTTATAACTCTCAAGAATATCGTCGTTATCTTTCTGTTAACCTAAGGATCTTGGAAGATAAAATAAATCCTAGAGCTTCCTGTTGTCTTTGGACCCAGAAATTGATGAAAAATAAGAACTTAAGGAAACACACTTAAAGTATAATGTAGGTCAGAAAAGGGTAGTATTACATGGTGCTAATATTTATTTCTGGAATTGGACTATACTAGGACAGAAAACTAAGGTATCTGATCTTTTTCTGTTTTTCTTAAACATTTCTTTTATTTAACCAATCCACTTGAACAATCAATAGAATGTTTTAAATTTACTCTTAAAGATAGCATTAGATATTTCAACTTTCCAACTTTTAATTTTTCTTGAAAATTAATTTCAGATTCATGCTTACATTTATCTAGAAATTAGAAATTCAGTGGCAATTTTTATTTTAAAAAGGTGAGAATTATTATTTATGCATGCCTCCTGCCATCTGCTGTGAGCTTCATAAAAGAAAGGCCCTTACAACCTCAAAGTAACAAAATGATTGTACTCTCAAAATAAAATAAATGTTGTATTTAACTCATGGAAAAGTTTACTGTGATGTGCTTATTTCCCTTCATGTTATTGTGGAACTTGAAAACTTTGTCATTGTTCTGAGAATTGTTTGTTCAAAATCTCTGATTAAGATGTTATTTTTTTCTCTGTTCTTTACTATATAGTCCTAACTTTATTATTGAAACTCAGTTGATGATTTTATGGTAACTCAAGTTCAAATAAAAATTTCTGTTATATTTTATACTTCTTTTGGTTCTTACTGACAATAGAATTTATCAATGTGCCTCCAAACTGATAGAACACTTAAAACTAGATGACTATAATCTGGACTAACAGTAGATACCTGAGAAATTTTCTTCAGGAGTTATTGATTTGAAAGTATGCTTCATTATCACACATTTGTACAGTTCTTAGAACACAGTAGACAAAAACATTAAAGAGCTGAGTGAATGACTGTCATTTCTAGCTGTCACAGGCTACATGGTATCATAGATGGAAATTTTGAGTTTACCTAATCCAAATGACAAGATATAGTTCATTTACTACAAAAGGTTTTGAAATGGAATCTGCAGGGTGAAGGTATTTCACAGGACTGAAAAGATTGAAAGGATTCTTAGTATAGATATAAGTGGAAATAAGATTGTATTTTTGAGGTAGATTTGTATATGTAGTCTTGTTTGTAGTCATATGTCAAATAACACTTTTTTTTAAATTTTCAGTGTATGGTTCCAGGGTCTAAATATTTATCACCTTAAAAAATCATTTTCTTTTCCCAGTTTTTTTTTTTTTTTTGGCTTTTGGGCACCAGGTGGCGATATGGGGTGAGGTGTAGGGTGTGCCGAGCCCAGAGCTTGGGTTGTGGCATTGGGAAAGTATGTGGCGGTATGGAAAGCAACTAATCAGATTTAAGTGTGTGTGTGGTGGGGTGGGGGTGGGGGAGTATGGGGGAAGTGGAGTTTGAGAGAAAACGTTGTAAAGATTTTGTTACATTTTGACTAAGAAGCATTAGGTTGGCATCCCTCATACTTTCCTTATAGATTTCATACTTCACTTGAAAATCCAGGTCTCTAGATCCTGCCTGCCATTTTGATCAGCATTTCTTTAGATACAAGTTCCTTGCTGCTCCCTATGCTGCTGACAGCACTGACTGGATACCTATGATGTCCCAGGCACTGAAATAAGGGCTGGAAATACCAATCAAAGAGTCTGGTCTGTGCTGCCAAGCCGCTCATATTGTAGCAGAAGCAGACCTAAGCACAAACCCTGAATCAGTCACTTGTCACATGGACTCTAGGATGTAGTCAGGACCAAGGCAGAGTGTAGAAGGTTCACAAAAGATGGAGTTTGTAGTTGAATGGGTAAAGAAAACCTTCGTGGGAGATCAAAACTTTGAGCAGAATACTGGAAGATAACTGAACTTTCATCACTTAGACTAAGGGAGGAAAATTATTCTGAAAGACACATTTCCCCCATGTGGGTGAAGGAAGAAAGTTGGTTGGGTCTTAGCTTTTATTCATAGTCATACTCGTAGGCACAATCAGGAGTTACCAGAAGTAGTCTAGTTTTTTAAATTTTGAAATGTGAGAAAATACATATTTGGTAAACTCTAGTTTCTCAAATTCCCCCATAGGTGAGAATTTGTGTAATGAGTAATTATAGTATAAATTGGACTTTATTTTCAATTTATTTTTATTAAATTTTAATTTTTATTAGTGCACATTTCTAGTATGAAATGATTACACTCCTCATGGGGGATTGGTAGATGTACATAATACTTGTTAATTCTTTATTCACCCTTTTACCCTCTCCTTCCTGCCCACTCAACGGACTTTATTCAAATGTTTCTATTGAGTCAGTTTAGACTAAATGTGGGTAACTAGAATATATACTAGAGAAGTGTTGGAAGTGTAACTCTGGGAAGAGTATAAATAAATGAAATTTAGAAGTTATACTGAGAGGTGAAAATTTCAGAAAATATGAAAAGGGGACGGGAAGTTAGCTGGATGCAGGGACTGTTACAGATGTTAGAAAAAGGAAGTGCATGGACTGGTTAGATGGCAATTCATGCATTTCTTAAAAAAGACTTGATTGTGAGGAAAAGGTACTTGACAAAATTTTGGTTGGACAATAGCATGAATATAAGCCTCAGAGAGCAAGGTTGAGAGCACGGTAAACCTTTCAAGTGAGGATCATCTTTCATCCACCACCAATTTTCCAGTACCTAGACAATTGTTGATCAAAAAACCATTCACTGAATGAATAAAATGAACTACAAAAGATGGGTTGGCTGCTGGCAGGCAAACCAAAATCGGTTTAAAAATATTTATTAGCCAACCCAGGAATGAAATATATAATAATGTCTTTTAGAGACCTTTGACAGCTTTAATCAAATCAAACTTACGTGAGTAATGAGAGCTAACTTGCTTTCATAGAGTTACCACTCAGATTCTGACATCATTGGGAAAAAATTCTCCTGCCTCCTTCTCTCTCTCCCTTGCTTTCTTCTTCCCTCTGTTCTTCCTTGCTTCCATCTTTTTACCTTTTTTCATATTTTTCTGATATGTTATTATGTTAACTGATTTCTTCTATTCTTTCTTTTCTTCCTCCCTTCTTTTTTCTCCTCTCTTTTTTTCACCCTGTCCTTTATCCCTCTCCTACTATTGTGTGATGTGAGACAGAGTAGTATTGAAAGTAAATAAAAGAAAGGCGCACAGTCCCAAGGGTAAAGTACAAAAATATTAGCCTTATGCTGTGATGGGTGAGAACCTCAGTATCAGACTTTGGGGAATTGTGAGGCTTGCTGGTGAGGGTGGCATTCTGTAAGCAGCTTTCTTACAACATTATTCAAGAAATACTTATATGCAGTTACTGTGTATTTGCCACTGTGTTACAAACTCAGGGGGAGGGCTACAGAGTTCTTTGTCCTTTAAGAAACTTAAGAGTTTATGGATGGGTCTAGAATTTAGACTATAATATATACAAAAATAAATACAAATATCAAGTGGAATGAGATGATATGAGAGAACAACAAATTACATAGTCCAAGAGTTGTTTTTGTCTTGGTAGTTCAAAATTGGAGTAGGATCTACTCATATTTATATTTCTAGGAAAGAATATGGATGTATATTAACAATGTCCAGGATCAGAAACCCTTCCCTAGTAACAGACAAATTCTTGCTGGTTAAGAATCCAATTTCTTAATTTTCTAGTTTCAACACTTTTTGATTGAATTCTCAATTTGAAGAGTTTCTTAGAAGCCCTTAACATTAATATATGTGGTAAGTTTGATGCAATATCCTTCTTCAAGTCACTATCCAATTATATTTTAGTATGTAGCTAGCTTTCCCTTTTAAAGGATCACCTTATGCTATTATTAAATTGATCAGTGTATATGATAAACAATCGTAGCTATATTTTATTTCAGATCACTAGAATTCTTGTATTGTTTAAGGATTTGAGTCTCGTAGTTGAAGAATTTCTTTTTCTAGATAAGAAATGATAATCTATGACAAGTACTGAGGATTGAAATGGATACAATAGAACACCTTCGTGAAAATAAATGAATGAATCTCTTTCTCTGTGTGTCTCTGTCTCTTACATACACACACATGTACTTTTTCACATTTTTCAGCAACCGAGACTTTTGGAATTTTTACATCATCAAAAACGCTTACCTTCTGCTGAAAGCCCTTGACCCAGAGGTACTTTGGGGAATTGTAGAAGCTGGCCTAATCCTACATGTATTCCAGGCAAATTTTGACAGCCTTATTGCTTTTCATCATTAAGTGATCCTGGAACTTTTCCTAAATAGTTCAGCATGTTAACACCAGCGTCTTGATTCAGTTCCAGCCCACCTTCAATTTATTCCATTTAGGCAAGTCATGCCATTCCTGCCCACTCCTCTGTGACCTGAGCCATTCTGCTATGTGTGCTGTTAATACATTCAAAGTTCTCAGGAGACAGAAGCTATGGAAAACCCAAATAATATGGTTTTGTTATGATTACTAATCATGGTGTTCTACCTCAAAGGAAGGATGGTGAGAAGAGATGAATCAACATTGATGAATGACTTGTAACATAGAATATGCTGTGGAAAGTTTCCAAATATACTATACAGAGCAGAGACAGCATGCAAATGTGATTAGGGAGGAGGGATCAGAGGCCAAATGTTGGAATGGAGGTGCATTAGGGTCAGTGTGACCGAATTCTCCTGTGATGTAATTTCCTGCACACACCAATCTCAGAAGCAAGCTTTCAGGAAACAGGATACTTGATACAGCAACACTGCCTCACTCATAAGGGGTTCAGAAAAGAATAACAATTGACTTTCTTGCTGAGTTGTGGTCTCCCTTATCACAGACTCCTGCTAAATTCAACTATCACCATTATGGATAACTTGAAAGTACCCATTAGGTTAAACTTGCTTTAACCAGTATCTTAAAAGAAAAACTTCTAAGACTAATGAATTTCATAATGTTATGGAAGGGTTGATAATAATAGTGTTGATATGGCAATTTTATTATTTAACAATTTCTTTGAAAATGGAATAAAAAAGATAAGATGCTTGGACCTCAAATTGAACCAAGGTTGTAAATTGAGGTGAAGGAGCAAGGAAAATTTATTTTTTGAGAAATCCACTGAGTAGGGGAAAGGTGACATGTGGGAAGGTGAGAAGACAATGTGTTTACAGAGTGTGAAATCCAAGTGAATTTTGTGCTTACAAAGTGCATCCATTGGAGGTGAAAGGATAAAAAACGATGAAGATACATGATATGCATGTACCAGTTCCACAAAATGAGCAGCACTATTATGTATTGCAAATGTGCATTAATAAAAACGGTTGGGAGCAATACTTTCACCTTTTTTACACATTTTTTGTTCCTAATATTATGTTTTCTGTGAGAAGTGACAGTACTATTTTTGTCATATGGATATTCCATGAAGCTAAGAGAGCTTTAATTTTCTAAAGAAACTTTGTAGTTTTCTTGGAGAAAAGTGGCTGCCACAAAGGACTTTATTACCACATAGTTTGATTTCCAGGTACAAGTGTGTCCCATATGCGAATATATCCAAATGTCAGCACTATAGGATTTCATTTTCTCACTTGCATTTGTTGTAGTACCTGCCAACATACAAAATGCAGGAGAACAGCAGATAAAGTTTTTGAATAAACTTAAGAAAAAATTATAACTTACAGAATTCAAAGTTGAAAGAGAACGTATAAGTGATCAAACCAACCTAGTTGAGGGAGCTGAGATTTCTTCCCTGGTGTTCCTGGCAGACAGAATCTAGCCTTGCTGAACCCTGTGGAGGTCGCAGGTCAGGTGTTATCCTTAAAAATCGGTAGGAAGAGTTTGTTTGTGTTTCTCAAATAAGCCATAGCCTCTGAAAGCTGAAACATCTTCAGCTAGAGAGCACACTGTCTCACAGAACAACTGTTTCCTTTGTAGGGTGGAAATTATTGCTATGAAGGCTCTGGGTAGGTGCACTGATAGATTCTGCCAGCCTGGGCTTAGCTATCTCTAACATGACATCTGCCCAATTGGGCACCAGCCTGGAGAAATAATTTATCTCTCCAAAAGTAACTTCTGTGTTGTTCTACTTCCAAAACAAAAAACAAAACAAAACAAAAACTCATGCTCGCTTTTTGCACATGCACTGAACCCTTACCAATCCCAAGACTGCACAGTCACCCAAGCACCCCAGCCCCAGCCCAACTCCATAAAAACAGTTCCCCAGCTCCCCTTTCTGAGGAATCTTGCACTCTTCTGCAGCCCTCTCGTGCCCTCAATAAAGGCTTCTTTCTCTTTCTCTTTCTCTCTATCTCTCAACTGCACAGAAGAAACCTAACATGCATGTATGTGCATGCATAATATATATGCCCATTTAGGGTATGTAAACTGTGTTTTCTTATTCAAAAGCTAGTCAAGTGGGCAGGAGAAGTATGTATGATCCTACGGAGAAAGTAAGAATTGAGATGGTTCTTAAACCCCAGGAAATGTTAGCGGTATTTACTGCTATTTTTAAGAAAGCACATTTATCTGTAATCTTGACATTTTGAGAGGCTGAGGCAGGTGGATCACAAGCGTGAGCCCCACTTGGGCAATGTAGTGATTTAGTGAGTGTTTCATCATTAAAAATAAAAAAAGTGCTGGGGATACAGCTAAGTGTGAAGGCCCTGGGTTCAATCTTTAGTACCCCACCAAAAAATGTTTGTTCATATTTTTAGTACAAAGCACATCTTTTTATTAATTCAGGATTGCTACTTCATTGCTAAATCAGTGAAATCAGATTGCAAATAAAGCTTTACTGATTTTCTTTTTTCCTTTTCCTGTAGTAACCAAATGCTTTTAGCCACTGGCATTTAATGAGCAACAGCTGTGTTTGAAGGGTTCCTATAGATAAAAATCAAAAGTGTGATAACATCCAAGAATTTTTGTGTTGTTAGAATAACATTAGACCT
>RJWT010011349.1:6602-23478 GCA_004365215.1 Cuniculus paca
GCGGGGGGGGTTCCTTCCAGGGCTGTGAATGCTGAGCACCGAGCTGGGTGGGGCTGTGGGCCTGTGTTGGGGCATCCCGCTCATATGTGATGGGAACCCTAAAGCATAGGTTTTTGTTTTAGTGCTTAAACTCATAGTCTGTTTTGCTTATGATTTTTAACTTTGAAGCTGATATTTTGGATTTGATTATTTTAATTTTTATTCCATAAACTTGTTGTTAGTTTTAGTCCAAAATCATGTAAGAGTAGATTATCATTTAGGGTCATGTTAAAGTGTACCATTGAGAATCCATTACATTTTAGATTCTTGGGGAAATCAGTTTGTAATTTGTCTGCTATGATTCCATTTTATTATTAGGAAAATACTTTTTTTCATTTTAAAAAAGAAAATGATATGTCCTTATTTCTCACAACCAAATTGCTTCTAGAAATCATACTTTTAAAGCAAAGAAAGCTGAATGTGATGATGTATGCCTATAATTTTAGCACTTGGGGGGCTGAGGCAGGATGATCACAAGTTCAAGGCCAGCCTGAACATAGTTAGGCCCTGTCTCAAAAAGCTAAAATAGTATTAACTGAGAATATGTTAATTTTCTTTTTTAAAGTTTTATTGAAGTGTAGTTCATATAGCATAAAGTTTACCCACATTAAGTGTTGTTTCAGTGATCTTTACTTACAGTCACAGTGGTCATCATAATCTAAATCATCATCACAATCATCACATTATTTCTACCGGAACAAAAGCAATCTCCATTCTTTCTTACTCCAGTTTGACAGGCATTTAGGTTATTTCCATTTTTCAGCTGTTTTGTATGAGGCTTCTCTGAGCATGTAGGTGTAAGCATTTCTGTGGACATTTGTTTATAACTCTCTTGGTTGTACACCTAGACATGGAACTGCCAGGTTGTATAGTAAGTGTAGTTTGAGTCACTGAGGAACTGCCAGAATGACTCCAGAGGCTGCACCACTCTGCATCCTAGCAGTGTGGGAGGGCTTCAAGTTCTCAGACCATGTTATTTCTCGGCAGTTGCTGTTGGCACACAGGCAGGCAAAGAAAAAAGAGGAAGTCATGAGGTTTGTCTCTTAGGACACTGAACAATGAGGGGAGTTCTGGCATTTTTAAAAGTATTAATTTCTTAAAACAGGTATTTTTGGTTTGCTAAGATTATTAGGTAGCATCAGTTTTTTTCTGATTGTACATGTCAGTTTTTTTTTTCTTAATAGAAATTCTTTTAGAATTCTTTCTTATTAGAAAAAAAATTCTTTTTTTTCTTATTGGTACAATTTTTTTTTTTTTTTTTTTTGAAACAGGGTTTCACTCTGTAGTCCAGGTTGACCTTGAACTCACTATGTACCCTGACTGGTTTCAAACTCCTGGCAGTCCTGCCTCAGCCTCCCAAGTGATGGGACTACAGGCATGTGCCACTACACCTGGCTATTGGTATAATTTAGATACACATAATGACCACACTTAGGAATTCTTATGAGCTCAGGCATAAAGAAATGTGGTTCTGTAAACATGTATTTCAAGCTCCAGGGATATTTTCTGTTGCTTGGAATCTTCTCTAGTGCTTCAGAATCTTAAATCACCTTTATTTTATTTTATTTATTTTTAAATCACCTTAGAATTATTCAGTTTCATGAATGTCTACTCCTCTCAACCAAATAAATAATCCAGTAGAAGTACTAACTCCACTTTAACCTCACCATCAGAATTTATGTGTGGTCCTTCCTTTCCTGACAATCTTTTTCAAATTTCAGGTCAGATTTTTCTTTAAGTGTTGTTTTCTTTTACCTACAGGATTTTAGCAGATTGGCTAAAGGTCAAGTTCATGGGAGATGACAGCTCGATTGGTGACACGTACAGTAATGCTGATGAGATTCAGACACTCACGATTTTTAATGCACTCAGCAGCAAAGAGGATAAGACCATTTCTGTCAGTGTGTGTGTAAAGGCAAGTGACAATTCCTTCATGTATCTACTTCCGTGTTTTAATTCTCTTATTTACTGTTAGACAGCATTTGATTTGTGTAAATGCTTCTTGTTCTCTGTAGTGGTTTTGAAAGATGGAGGCTCAGAAGCAAGTGTCATGTTTGTCCTTCCTTGTGTCTTTTTCTTGTTTTTCTTTTTTTTTTTTTTTTTGGTACTGGGAATTGAACTTACAACCTTGCACTTGCCAGGCAGGCACTGTGCTGCTGACCTGTGTCCCTGGCCTCCCTTCCTTGTATCTTACTGATGTCCTGTGGACACCTGCTTGTGAGGCTGCAGGCTGGAGAGCACTGTGTTAGTCATCTTTCTGTTACAGTTAACAAATAATGGAGAACATCATTGTATTAAGAGAAAGGTTTATTTTGGCTCACAGTTTTGGAGGTTTCAGTCCATCATTGACTGACTCTTTTGGGCCCATCTTGGGGACCCATCTTGGGAGAGAAGCATGGCTTAGCCAAACTGAACAGCTCATGGCTGGGGGTAGAGAAGAGGAGGAAGGGCACTGAGGTCCGACAGTCTCCTTGGAGGGCATGGCCCAGTGACATGCTGGCCTTCCACAAGGCTTCCGGGTTCTACTACCTCTCACCTGTGCCAAGCAGGTGCTTTTTGGAGAGACTTTAGATCCAGACTCTAGCAAGGAGTGAGCTTTGGCTGTCACAGATCCTGAGAACTTTGTGCAAAGTTGGCCATCCTGAAAAATGCACGGGTACACCTGGGATGATGTGTATATGATTCAGAAGCCCTGAAAACCACCCCCCCACCCCCCGCCGGTGGTACACTGGTAATTAACTCATGAGGGATGAAAGACAGAACATTTCACAAAAATGGAATGATTTTTATTTGGCTTGCCAACTGCTAGTGAATAGGTTCATTATTGGTCATTTCCATTTGGTTATAGTTTTTTTTGTTTTGTTTTTTTTGTACTGGAAATTGAACCCAGGGCTTTCACACTGAACTATATCCTCAGCTCTTTTTTAATTTTTATTTTGAGACAGGGTTCGGCTAAGTTGCCCAGGCTAGGCTTGCACTTGGTCCTGCCTCAGCTTTCCACAGTGGTGGGGTTATTGGTATATGCCACTGTGCCCCCTACATTAGTTGTTCTTGTTTTACATTCAAATTGGCCTCTTGTTTTTTTTTTAATTACAAAATCGAATTTTTGTTCTTTTTGAATAATAAATATTTTATTTATTTTTGGGTTTTTTTTTTTAACTTTTTGAGACAGGGTCTCACTGGTCTTGAACTCACTAGGTAGCCCAGGTTGGCCTCTAACTTGCAGCAGTCTTTCTGCCTTAGTCTCTCAGTGCTGGTATTATAGGTGTGCACCACTACATCTGGTTTTTGTTCCTCTAGGTGTTCATACAGTAATGAGCCGAATTGGTTTCCTAGGAAATTTTATTTAATGAGAAGCTAATTTTCCTCATTAGATTGTAATCTGCATTAATGGATTTTAGGTTGTGGAGTATGTGTTCTTTTTTATTTATTTGGAAAGCAGCAGTACAGGGCAGAAAGCATAGGCTTCGATGTTGAGCAGATGTGGTACCAGTGGCTGACACTTTAATCAGCTTCATGAGCCCCAGGCATGACCTTGGTTTCTTTCATAACTTGGTGATCCTGGGCACAACATCAGAGTCTCCTGAGGATGAGCTGGGTTCCATGCTCTTTCCCCACAGTACTGGCTTGCCAGGCCCAGGCCTCTCAACAAGGTCCACTTCATAGCACACCCAGGACACAACTACGAGTGATACTCAATATCTCTGTCCTGAGCCCTCCCTTTCCCTACGCCACCTTCCATTCCCTGCATCCTTTTCTTCCTCTTCCCTCCCTTCCTTGCTCCCACTGAACCCAGGGTTTTACACATGCAAGGCATGCAATCTACCACTGAGTTATAGCCCCAGTCCCAGTTATGGGGTTTTGTTTCTCTCATTTTTCCATTTTCATGCTATTTATTCTATTTTCTGAATGTAAAAGTAACACGTGTTTAAAAAATAAAAACACAAGAAAAGAGAACTGTGAAGAGCTTCCCATGCTTTATTGGTTTTGGGGCCTAAGTTTCTGGATGTTCTGTACATCATCTGTTTCTTCTAGGTCTGTTTCATGTTGGAGACTCTTCTCTGATACCTTAGCCGAAGCTGTCTGACCATATCTGAGGGAGGCTTTAAAGGCTGGCCAGAAGCTTTGTTTGCAGTAAGGTGATGGTAACTCAATGGCAAGCCAGCCTTTTTGAGGGGAACTCCCACATATCTAGATTTGGGTATCTTTTGTGGACTGTTCAGTTACTCTGCAAAGGAATTGTCTCTTCTCTAGGGCAGTTGCTGAGGCTCTGAAAGTTGGGCTAGGGATCACCAGAGCCTCTGCAGCCTCCCATACGCTTCCTCTGCTACCCTAATGGGTACTTGGTGTCATCTCATTGCCACTGTCTAGAAAGGTACCAGGATCCTTGTGTTTTGCTGGCTTGCCTTTCCCCTTCTCTGTCATTATGGGTTTAAGTGTTTTCATACCTGTTCTTTTTGTTTCCCCCACAAAATAAAAAAAAAAAATTTGCTTTTGAAAGAACTTAATATACACAGTAAATGCAAAGGTCCAGTATGAGAGAAATTCAAGACAGAGTTATGCAGTTGGTCCATTTAGTTAACTCCAGTTGAACTTTGTATTTATTAAGATAGAAAATGACCACCTACGTTGCAAAAGGTCTCATGTATGCGAGACCTGAGGCTGGGAACGTAGCTCAGTGGCACAGCCCACACCTGGCAAGCACAAGGCCCTGAGTTCGAATCCTGGTACCAAAAAAGAAAAAAAAGATCACACACACAAAAACGAACCAACTTCTCCTAATTGTTCCCACACATACAAGTGAGATCCTTAGCATACCACACATAAGAAGGGGGAAAGCATAGGCAATGAAGTAGGACAAACTTAAATCTAAATCTTGGCTTTATTTTCTACTGAATGGCAGTGGACCAGTGTCCCTGAGGTTCTTTGCATCTTAATGTACCATGTGTAAATGCTACATAGTTCAGGCTGGCCTTGAACTCACTATGTAGTTCAGGCTGGCCTTGAACTTGTGGTGATTCTCCTACCTCAGCCTCTTGAGTGCTAGAAATACAGGCCTGCGCCACCACATGCAGCTTTGCTTCTTAGTTCTTGAAGGCTTCGTCTGGTAAGGACAACTGGTGGCCCTGGTGAGCCCCACCGATTGGTCACAGCACAAATGAGCTGCCTGGCTTCCTGGCAACAGGCACTCAAATCAAGTCCATGGTCTGGGTAGTTCTTTTGGCCATTCTATGCTTCCATTTCCAGTTCTGAGTGAAATTTGCTTTTTGCCTCAGTTGCTCCTTCCGCCTCTGATTCTCTTTCTTAGTTGTCTTCCTCTGCCTTGCCTCACCCTCTGTTTCTTCCGATCTTCTTTGCTTCCTTCCTCTCATCCTCAGTCTCTTCCTCCACGTTGCTCTCTTGTTCTAGCTTGCTGTGTTACTTGAACTCCTTCTCCCCATCTGCTTTGCTTTTTACCTCCCTCTCTGGCTCCACCTTGACTTTGGCATTGTCCTTCTGTCCCTGGTTGTCTGGATGTGCAAGCACCATAAAGTACCATAAAGTATTTGGCCAGGCGCTGACTGAGGAACTTCTACCTATGCCTCAGCATGGTGGCAGCAGTAGCAGAAGCCACATTCTCTGCACACTTCCTTGGTCCCTGGAGCCTTGTGTGGTTTGGGCAGACAAGACCCACCTCGGAAGCCATGTGGAGGCTGGGACGCTGCGGCCAGATCTCTGGGCCTGCAAGCGCACCACTTTCCCTTGGCATGCCTCCTTTCATCCTCGTCCATGCCCTTATCCCTGTTCCTGGCTCCAAGGTTCCTTCTATGGGAGTTCCTGCCACGCTGGGCCACGTGCCATGTCAGAGGAGTGCTTTGGGTCACAGTGGACCTTTCCAGACCTAAGGTTCCTTGTTAAGATTACACGAATGTGTTTCACACGTTCTGATTGGAGACTAAATTATCTGTTGACTTAAGTGTTTGTCTCACTAATTCATGGTCTCACAGAAGTCCTGCCTCAGCAGGGTCCTGAAGCCTTCTGGAGCCCTGTGAACATTTGGCGGGTGGAGGACTTGGCTGCACGTGGCCTGGGGCAGACTGTTCACTGCTAGCTTGTCCTCTGGAGCATTCATCCTGATGGTCTGGGTGCCGTTGCAGGTGGCCCATGGTACCCTCAGTGATGCTGCCCTTGATGCTGTGGCGACTCAGAAGGACCTCTTGGGAGCCAGTGGGCTCATGCTGCTGCTTCCGCCCAGAGTGAAGAGTGAGGATGCGGAGGACATGTACTGGCTGTCGGCCTTGCTACAGCTCAAGCAGTTCCTGCAGGCCAAGCCTTTCCACCCATCACTTCCACTGGTGGTTCTTGTGCCCAGTTCTGGAGGGGACGCCACTGGGAAGGAAGTGGAGGATGGTTTGTGAAGGAATTCTTGTTTATGAACCAGCTGCAGGGTGGGTGGGATGAGTGCTGTGAGGTGTTGGATATGTATGAGAGGGCAGACGTGTGACTTCTGTCTGTTTAACTTAAAGGTTTAATGCTGCGGGACTTGGTTTCAGCGAAGCTAATTTCAGATTACACTGTTATTGAAATCCCTGATTCTATTAATGATTTACACGGGACAAAAAAGGTAAAATTTCATCATTTTTAAAGGTTCACCAAGGTGTTTTGGTTGTACTATCTAATAAGCAGGAATCAAAAAAAAATTTGTCCATAGTCTTGCTACTTGTAACAAATTCAATTTTCTTGTAATTTTTCAATTTCTTCATGAAATTAAAAGGAACATTTATGCTTTATGTCTGAACATAAGATACACATTAATTTTTTAGGGTGATTGTCATTGGAATATGTGAAGAGCAGTATTATCGAAGATTTCCTTAAAAAGGAAGTCTTAAGGGCTGGGGATTTAGCTCAGTCGCCTAAGCACCTGCCTGATAAGCGTGAAGTCATAAGTTGATCCCTGGTGCCAAAAAAAAGGAAGTCTTTGCTGATAATCACGTTCAGAAAAACAGGTGATTGTCAGTATAGGAAGAAAACAGGGTGTGACAGCATTCTGGCTTGAAGTAAAGCCATTACCACTAAGCATGAGAAGATGTGGCTTCCACTTCTGTGTGGTGAACAGGAAGATATGCCAGGATAGAAGCCCTGGGCCTTTCTTGGGGGCCCTGCAGGTGCCCCTGTCAGCATGCCTCCAGGGCCCAAGAAAGCCAAATTCAGCCACCAGGAAGTTTGTGTTGCCCTTTCTCCTGTGACTGAGAACCTCATGCTCACCAAGACCTTTTAGGAAAGTACTTTTGAAAATGAACATGAATCATTTAACTACGCCTCTCTGTCTTTGCTCCTCAGGTTTCGTGGGCAGTTCAGTGGCTTGTCTCTCGTTGCCCCCACGCCCTTGACCTTTGCTGCCAGACCCTTACTCAGTACATCGAGGATGGGGTTGGCCGTGAGTTTAGTGGCCGGTTTTTCCATGACAGAAGAGAGAGGCATCTAGGTGCCCTGGCTTCGCAGGACCCCAGCACCATTGTTGAACTCTTCAACAGTGTACTGCAGTTCCTGGCCTCTGTGGTGTCCTCTGAGCAGCTGTGTGACCTGTCCTGGCCTGTCACTGAGTTTGCTGAAGTGGGGGGCAGTCAGCTACTTCCTCATCTGCACTGGAACTCCCCAGAACACCTGGCCTGGCTGAGGCAGGCTGTGCTTGGGTTCCAGCTTCCACAGATGGACCTTCCACCCCCAGGAGGTATGCTCATATGCTGAAGGAGGAGGGGAGGGCTGACTGTACCTGGGTTTCTTGTTTCTTCTCTCTGCAGTGAGTCTGGCAGGTAGCATGCTTCATTGTGAGGTCCACAGTCTGCCTTGACCATGAGCCTGCCTATGTCTGCCTTTGGTCGGAAGGAGCTATTGGTTTAAGGAGTGCGGCTGTTGGTTTTGCCTCAGCCCCAGGCCCGTCTTGCCTGTCCCACAGGTCCAGTTAGCAGAAAGATGGGCTGGGGCAAGGAACATGGGGCCCATGTAGCTCTGTCCTGGATCTGTGGCTCTACTCTCTCAATTCTGGCTTGTACAGTATTCCTCTGAAGTGTGGCTGTGCCAGGGCCAGGCTGGCAGGCCATTGTGACACAGATTCTATGGGGCAATAGGTCGCCTTAGGCCTACCACAGCAAGGGCTGCCCTTCCCATGGGAACACTGCTGTAGGGGCAAGGAACCATCTGCTGTTTATCTGACAGCTCCAGGTCTTTGCACACATACTCCCTTTGGGCCTCAGGCACTCTTCTAAACTGTGGGGTGTGGTCTTCAGTAGGTCTCACTAATACTCTTTACTCAAGAAACCTGAAGGAAAATAAAGGATCTGGCACGGGCCCTCTGCACTGCATTTGCAGTGGAGCTAGGTAGGATTCCTGTGGGGAAGGTAAGACCACCTATACCTGTCGCTCTTGGCTTCTTATTAAATACAGTCCCTGGGCAGCTGCAGGCTTGTGCTGTCATGGCTTCTAGAGTGGCCCTTGCTGTGGTTGTTTGCACCACTGGGCTGGGCCTCAGAGCAAGCTGTCATTTCTCTTGACAACTGTGGTTCTGCTATGTGTGCGTGTAGAAGCAGACTTCCTGACCACATAGTTGCCCTCTCTAGAGGAAAGATAGAGTGCCAAGAATATCTTCATATGCTTACCTGCCTGTACTCTGGTCAAACCTGTAACTAATGAGGTGCTTTCTTTCCAGCGCCCTGGCTCCCTGTATGCTCCATGGTTGTCCAGTACACCTCCCAGATTCCCAGTTCACGCCAGACACAGCCCATCCTGCGGTCCCAGGTGGAGAACCTGCTCTGCAGAACGTACCGCAGGTGGAAGAGCAAGAGCTCTTTCCCAGGCCAGGGGGCAGGGCCCTCGGTTGCTGAGATTCCATGGGATGACATCATTGCTTTGTGTATCAACCACAAGCTGAGGGACTGGACACCCCCCAGGCTCCCTGTCACAACAGGTAGCTGGAGCTTGGTGCTGTTGGGCTGGGTCCTCATGAGACCTTCCTGGTCTAGGTTTGGCAAAGAATGTTTACTGGATATTTCTTTTCCTTTAAGTTCCCATCTAACTTCCTTAGGATTTCCCTCTAAGACTAAGTAACTTCTGAGTGACTTACAAACAGTGGGAAGAGCTAAGAAGTTTCCTGGAGGTCCTGGGCTGCTCTTGCTGATGTAGACCTTCCAGGACTGCTCGGAATCAGATGAAATGCTGTGGCTGACAGTTTACTTCTGGGCTCTATCCAGTCTGGATGTAAGCTGGTCTGGACCTTGAGTGACCCTTGAGTATGGAAGTCATGCCAGTCAGAAGGCTGTCCTTAAATCAGTGAGTTTGAACAGATAAAAGGGGTCAACTGTTGCTCTTTTTATGTTTTTGTTTTCTCAGGTGCACAGAGTAAAGATGGTCAGATATGTGTGTATTTTTTTAAAAACCACTTGAAGAAATACAAAGTTCCTTTGTCATGGGAACGAGCCAGAGTACAGACACAGAAGGAGCTACAGCTAAGTCAGGGATGGTGAGGTCTTTGTTTAGTATGTGTCTCTGTTGCTGTGTTAAATTGACTGCTTCCATCCAAAAGTACAACATGGAAGTTAACATCCTGTAACACCAGATCCAGCCCTGCTGTGGGTTGACCCTGTGATCATTTCCCTGTCATCTCACAAACTGTTCTAGGGCAGAGTGACAGGCTTTTTACTTCATTTATCGGGTGAACCTGACTCTAAAGTCATATAAACAAAAAGCTGGTATCTTATCTCACTTACAAAAAATATTACCAAACAAAGTGTGAACACACGTATTCTTGTAACATTTAAAAAAACTCCCAAGTAGGATAAACAATTAGTAAAAATCTATTACTGTAATTTGTTATAACAAAATAAATGATATTTCAGTATCTTTGAAATATATTTCTTAAATTTTATACTCAATCCTGATAAAATTTACTGTCATATTTGGGTAAAAAAGTTCCTTTCTCATTAATTATGAAATTTTAAATTTTTTTCATTAAAAAGTTCCTTAACTTGATAAAAGCTATTTATCTACCATACAGTTACCAAAAAGGAAAATAAACCCATGAAACATTAGAAAGAATGTGTAGAAACCAGTATAGGCTGTCCCTTTTGTCCTGGAAATCCTGACCACTGCAGGGACATGGGAGAGATAGGCACAATTTAAAAGCAGAACAGTTATTTCCAGATAATACAGCTGTCCACAGTCAATAGTTAGGGCCTAGGACTGCCCAGAAGTCAGCAAGGTGACTAGATACGTGTCCTAAATCTTTATAAATGTTCCCACAACATTCTTGAAATACAGTGGTACCTTGAGTCATGAATGGTTTTGTTAGTGGTCAGTTTGGTTTGCAAATAGAAGCATTTGGCAAAATTTTGTTTTTGTTTGTGAACTCTACATCCAGTGATGAACCTGACCATGGCTATCTTTCCCATATGAATAAAAATGTGACCATCTTTTCCAGGCTTGTGGAACAAAGTAAGTTTGCGAACCAAAGTACCACTGTAGTCTATAATCCATGGGCATGAATGGACAGGAGAGGCCTGCACCCTTATGTAGAGGAGTGCTCGGGACCCTTTATGCCATGGAAACTTGATAAAGGAGGTACAGGCTACCTTTGTCATTGGAGGACGTAGTACTTTTAGGATGTCAGTTCTCAAATCGTAAAGTGAGGGCATTTCTAATCAAAACATCAACAGAATTTTCCATTGGTATTGACAAATTGATTCTAAAATCAGTAAGGATAAGAAAATGTGTAGCAACTGCTAAGAAAGTTTTGAGTATGAATACTAAGGAGGACCTACTTGGCCTGATATCACAAACATACATTAATACTACACAGTACCTAAAACATGTAGTGATGCTGGAATAGACAAATAGATCAGAATAGAAAGTCCCTGAGGTAGCATCATATATGATAAATGTCATACTGATAGTGAAATTATTTGGAGAAGGATAGACATTGGTATTTATTTAGGAAAAAATGATAAAACCTCCTCCCACTATTTGCAAACATTATTTCCAGAAGGATTCAAGAGCTAAATGTTAAGAAAAAATATGTTGGCAATATTAGGGAAAAACAACCTGTTTATAATGCTGGAATGGGTAGCAAGACACAGAATAGAGAGGCTCTGAGAGCCCAGCTGTCTCAGGATTGTGGAAGCTTCCAGGAGCAATAGACAAGTATCTTGTGCTGCTGCTGCTGCTACTGCTGCTACGTGAAGGTCACCATGCAGAGTAGGGCTGCTCTCTGCTTCAGGCAGGACTGACTCAAGCATGTGCTCCCAGGAGGGTGTGGGTCTGAAGTGTACTTTTTCCCAAAGTGAGCTTGTGTGTGGCTGTGTGCATGTGCCTCACATGATGCTATAGGGATCCTTTCCTCTTCTTTACTGATGAAAGCATTTCAAAACATGTTCTTACAGTTTGGGGATAAAGACTTTTCATCCTTCTGCAAGCAATTTTCGCACTCCGTTACTTCATGTGCATTGTAAAGGGAAGAGGAATGCAGAGTGCTGCCAACTGAGGCAAAGTCTCAGAGTGGAAGATCTGGTACGAGGAGCTTCTGCTGAGGAACTCCTGGCAGAGTGTCTGTCTAGCAGCTTGCTGCAGGAGAAAGAGGACAATAAGAGGTGGGACTCTTTCCCTTTTGAGTTCATGTGTGTCCTTCAGTCCATTTCACGCAGAGAGGAAGACTGACTGTTGCCTAGTTGAGTCAAAACAGCCAAGGTAATGAAGGGCAGCTGGTTAGCAAAGTTTTATATTGATGTGAGTTTGTTTTTACAAAGGCGAGTCAAACATTTGCAAATTGTAAGTTCTTGGAAGACAGGGCCATGGGTGACATACTTCTGTTTTATTATTTAAAATTGATTTCATTGATTGCTTATTATTGAAAGTTAACATCAGATTTTTAGTAGGAAATAGTGTCACTAAGTCCACTCAGAAGATGGTGAGTACTGAACAGTGGAGGGCTGCTCTCTGCCGTTGGCCAGCCTGAGGCTTCTGTGGATTGTCCGACACTGGGTCAGTGGGAGCTGGCTCTGACCTTTCCCTGCTTTGCTACCCTCCTCATGCACACCTTTGTCTTACGCTCACCGTTTGTTGGTGGCCTTGTTCTTAGATGTACTGAGAAATGAAACTAGAAAGAAAGACTGTATGCAGGTCATCCCATCATCTCCACTGCTCTACTCAGCCACATCTAGCAGCCTCCTTACATCCATCCTATTCCTTTAACCCCTCTTATTATTAAGGAGGAACCGTTTTCAGTGGTGGCAAACCTATGATACTCAGGCCAACGCAGGTTATTATTGAAAGCTCTAGAAGGTTTGCCATCACTGATCTAGCTCATTGCCTTTAATTACAGGTTAAAGGGGAAGCCCCTGATAAGTGAGCCCTCTCTTTGGACCTCCAGCATTCAGCCAGTGGGTGTCCCTTTCTTGTGTCATTGCCCTCCCCGGTACTAGGTTGTCCCCAACATGAAGCCATGATGGCATTTCCTCCTCTTGGCCCCACTTCCTGTCTAGTTACCCGAGCAGTAAATCCCCTCAAGTATACTTGTGGTAACTTAGCTTCTGTATCACGACAGCCTACACACTGCTGAACGTGGCTATGAACCCCCATCCGTGGAGTGAGCCACCCTTTTGGTCCTTCCTCCTCACTTCTAGGCTATCCCTAGTCTCCTCCCAGGACCTCCCTGCTGGTTCTTTCAGCCCTCAACTGCCCTACCAGCTTACTCTTTGAACTTCACTTCTGTATCTATACCTGCTTCTCCATGATTTCATCCACTTTTATGGATTTTTAAATAACAGCAGTATTCTGACAACTCCAAATTTACACCTCAGATCCTGAGTTCTTTAAACTCTGGACATGAATATACTACTGCTTCTGAAATCTTCATTAGACATCTACAGGGTGACCAGTAGCCCTTGCAGAGTTAATTCAAAGTCATAACTGTATGCATCCCAAGTCCAGTTCCTAATTTCTCTTCAATCAGTCCTTCTTTCAGTGATCTTCTCTGTTGGTGACAACTCCCATCTTTCCAGCCACCCAGGCCTGATGCATTGGAATCATTTCCTACACCTTGACTATTCAGAAATTCTATTGGCTCTTCTGAAAATACACTCAGAATCAGACCATTTGTTAGGATATCCATGGCTAGGCCTGGTCCAGGCCACTGTCACTTTCCTTGTGGACTGTTGGAGTAGGCTGCAGTCTGGTCTTAGCTGACTAGTGGGTACCTTTCAATATAAGGGTTCATTTTACTCCCTACTCATAGACTTTCAGTGACTTCCTCTTTTACTCAAAATTAATGGCAAATTCTTTGTAAGGGTGGCCAGTTATTTCTTCTCTGACCTCTTGAGTTTGCTGTTCCTCTTGCCTGATACTCTCCAGCCACTCCTCCCTGTCCAAGGCTGACCTCTTCTACACTCCAGGTCTCTGCTCAGATATCTTCTGCATTAGGCCTTGTGTGTCCCCACCTTCCCTGTGTCCATGGTTCTGCTTTCTCATCTTCAGACTGTTTTCCTTGTTATATGTTCCTTGTTTGTCTCCCCTTACTAATGTATAAGCTGCTGAGGGTGGAGCTTTGTCTGTTGTTTTGATTTTGTTTTTGGTTTTGTTGACCTTGAACTCCTTGCCTCCTGCCTCCTGTGTCAGTGTCCCTATTGCTGGTATTACATGTGTGTACCACCAAGCCTGGCAGCCTTGTCTATTTCATGTCAGTGCTATATTGCTGGTACTTAGAATGGTCCCTCACATTTGATGGGTGCTTGATAAATACATGTTGAAAAAATGAATGTCATGATTTGTAAAAATAGGTTTACTCAGGATTGTATAACTTAAGTAATTTTGGATGAGTTTTTTTTCTTTTTCTTTTGTTGTGCTGAGGACTGCACCCATTGCCCTCCTGCATGCTAGGTACATGCTGTATGTGTGTGTGTGTTTGAGTGGGGATCTTGCTGTTGCCCAGGCTGCCCTCAAGTTCAGACTCTGGCCTCAAACTCGTGATTTTTCTGCTCACTTGATTATAAATGCATGCAGCTAAGACTATAAATGCATGCCACTTTATCTTGCTTCAGATTGTTTGTCTTGAAAAGAGCAGTATGTGAAGATAGACAGCTCTGTGGCGTGTTAGGAGTTAATTTAAAATTGTAAGTAGCAATCTATATGTGTGGGTAATTCATCAAGAGATAAGAATTAAGAAGGTAGCTGGGCATGGTGGCACATGCCTGTAATCCCGGCACTTGGGAGGCTAGGATGGGAGGAGTGCTGCTAATTCGAGACCAGCCTGGGCTACAAAATGAGCTCAAGGCCAGCCTGAACTGCATAGTGAGGCCCAGTCTCAAAAAGATAAAAAAAAAAAAAAAAAAAAAAAAAAAAAAAAAAAAAAAAAAAAAAAAAAAAAAAAAAAAAAAAAAAAAAAAAGGCATAAAACCAAAGTAAGTCCAAAAAAGAAGATAAGCCAGGTAAGAGAATTATAAGTAATACTAAGTAACATGTAGAACAAGTGAGAGAATTGTAATATTAAGTAACATATAGAAGCAGTTTTTGGATTAATGCCACCTTTCTGATTAAGTATAAATTTGGAGTTATAAATTAGAGAATGAAAATTTTAAAAGTATGCTTCTGTTTCTCAGTTGATGCTATAACTTTAGTTCTATCCTTAGTAAAAGCAAGGGCATTTAAAAAGTAAAAGTATATCTACAAAGGAAATGAATAAAAGTTAACATTTTGCTTCTTGGTGCTCAGATGTTTCTGAATTCCATGATCATATACTATTTCAGGTTTGAAGATCAACTCCAGCAGTGGTTGTCTCAAGACTTGAGAGCATTCACAGATTCAATTTCCCTTCCCCTCTACCTTCCTCAGACACTAGTTTCCCTTCCTCAAACTGTTGAATCTTTGGTGAAAACATCCGCAACCACTAGCCCACAGGTGAGACAAGCACATTTAGTATTTACATTAAAATAAAAAACTCAGAGTGTGGGGCTGGGGAACAAAGTAATGTTTCAATTCATCATGGTAAACAATACAGTATTAGTTTAAATGAGACCTTTTTTCAAATGCTGTGTGCCAGTGTTAGAGTGACCCACGTAATTCTGTTTGTGCATGTGCAATTAAAGAAGGGTGGAACTGAAACATACTTAAGAACAGAATAAAACTTGTAACCTTTTGCTGATGTGTAGTAAGGAAGTTGATGAGAATAACAAAGGCAACAACAGCTTCTGTTTGGGGAACACATACTGTCCAAACCTTGGCATCACCTAGATTTATTTTGGGGTTAACTTTCCCTGAGAAAATTAATAATGATGAAGGTAAGTTCACAGAAGTCAAGAGCCTCAGTCTACAGAGTTCACCTGCTTAGGAGCACAATTACTTTAGCTCTAAAGGCCAGGATCTTTCAGTACTGCCCCCCCCCTCCCCGCCCCCACCCTTCCTCAGTGGTTAAAGAAGCAGAGAGTTTAATTACAGGTAGGTGCTGCTAGACTGTTGCAAATGGTTTTCCTGGAGTGAATTTAGGAAGTCTCTCAATAAGGGTGGAAAGCAAGTTAAGATGACATACTGCTTCCATTTATCACTTTCGTAAATGTGTACCTTAAAAATATACATACCCTTAGACTTATTCTGAAGAAACTGTCAAGATAAATTCACAAAAATTAATGTATGAAAATGTTGACAGTAGCAGTGATTATACTGCATGAAAGTGGAAACAGTGTCCAAAGATGGGAGGTGAATGTACTGTAATTGTTTAAGCAATTATAGTACATTTATCATAGACCTTATAAAAATGAGTGACATTGGACATTGTCCATGTACAATACAAAGCAAAACAATCCATGCATAGATGATACTTAACCTTAATATGTACTGGAAAAGACTGAAAGGCTGTGTTGGATGCTAAGAGGGTGTCTGTTGAGCCCAACAAGCCCCAGATGAGATTAGCACACACAAGATTTAGTCCCTTCACAGAGAACAGGTCTTAGTGTATTGATATCTCAAGGCTATTTTTGGGTTTTGTTCAAATAGAATGCAAGAACAAGGGAACAGTTGCAGCTTTCAAAAGCAACAGATACATCTCTGACAGAACGCTTAAAGCACCTGGAACGGCTGATCCAGAGTTCAAGGGAAGAGGAAGTTGCCTCCGAGCTCCATCTGTCTGCGTTGCTGGACATGGTGGACATTTAAACAGTCTGACATGAGGGGAGGTCTCTCCAGAAGATTTTCTGCTTTTATTCAAAATTATGTTATTTTCAGATGTTTGATGCACGATCGTTAATCATGCTGGTAAACCATTTGAATCTTCAATGATATCCCTGTTTTCAGAATGAAAAGCCATTTCCCATTGTGACATCTTTGATATTCTTATGTTTAATGATTTCCTCAGACTGTCACTCACCAGCACATGCTCTGAGGGAGTTTGCAGCTTCATTTCCATGTGTAATAAGTGATTAATTCTCTCAGCAGTCTCAGTGTCTGATTTCATTGACAGCCCCTGCCTGCCAGGCCCATCTAACTCATGTTAAGCCAATAGATACATACCTGCATAGCCGTCTTAATGGTGTGCATGGGCACATATTCATGAATTGGAAGCAGGGAAAGTTGGAAGATGATGTGATGGAAGTCCAGAGACACCCCTTTGATTGTGTGGCTAAGTGAGAGGCCAGCAAGGTCAAACCATATTTTGAGTGCTGTGAGAAACAGTTGTTGGAGAGTATTAGACAGAAAGGTGACATAGATACATTTTCTCTTAAAAATGGCAGATGGGCAGATGGGCAGCATGCGGCAAAAATCTTGGGAGTATTGCAGCCATCTGGGTCAAAGAAGAAGGGTATGATCCTGAATTTATTAGCAG
>RJWT010011350.1:0-23378 GCA_004365215.1 Cuniculus paca
CATCTGATTATTGAGTCAGATGAAGAGAAAAAACATGAGACAATTAACACTCATTCATAAAAGAAAAAAAAAGCTAAGCAAACTGAAAAAATGTATGTGACAAAACTAAAGTTAAATCAATCAATCAATGGTGCAAAGATCAATGCCTTTTACCTAAGCATGAGAACAAACAAGGATGCTCACTCTCATCATTTAATTTCAATATTATTTGCATTCTTAGAAACGAAGTGAAGAAAATAAAATGCTACACAGTTCGGGAAGGGAGAAATAAAGCTGCCTTTATTGGTGATAGAATAGGTGTAGAGAGAATTCTAATCAATCCAGAAAAGACCTAATAAAATATCATATTTAGTAAGGTTAAAGGATACAAGGTTTAATGGCTCATATTTAGCTGCCCCCACCCCACAAATCCTCATGTACTTACAAAAGGAGGTTTGACGAGATGCCTTGCTTATGAGAGTTTATAGTTAACTTGTTAGGAGATGGGATCTGGTCAGAGAAGTGGATCACTGGGTGTGTGTCCTAACAGGATTGGTCACTCCCCTGGCTCTGCTGGCTTTTACTTTCTGCTTCCCAATCATCATGCCTTGAGCAGCTCACTCTGCTTCCTGTCACCCATGCCTTGGGCAGCATTCCTCTGCCATTCCCTTCTGCCATGCTATCTTGGAGCCATCAGACCCTGGGCTAAAACTTCTACAAACTGTAAGATGAAATCAACGTTTCATCCTTTAATTTATGGGTGTCTGGTATTTTGTGGCAGCAATGAGAAAAGACTAAGACACACATGCATACACAGAAACAAAAAATTGAATTATGTTTCTATATATCAGCAATGAAAAATTAGAAAATGAAATTTCTAAAATAATTCCAAGTATGATGATAATGGAAATTAAAATACCAATAATTTCAAAATACGTATGCAAGAGCTGTACACAAAAAACTATAAAGCATTTCCAAAGAAAATAAAACATGACCAAATGCAATCAAGAATTATACCAGATTCATGGATTGGAAAACTTGAATTGGAGTCATTGAGTAGGGCGGAAAAAAGCACAACTCCAAAAAATGAATAACATAATGATAATAATTACTTTACAATTTAAAACATTTGCTCTTTGAAAAAGTAAGTAAAGAAAACATAAAGAGAAGCCACAAATAAGATGAACAGATTGGCAAAGCATATGTTTTTCAAAAGGTTATATCGAAAATGTCTAAAGAACTCTTACAACTAAATAATAAAATAAACAGCCCAATTAAAACATGGATGAATGATTTCTACAAACCCTTCACAAACTAAGTAAATAGCAGTAATCATAAAGACAACACCTACTAATCATCAGCATGATATAAATGACAACTAATAATGGAATACCCACTAGAATGGCTCAAATTCAAAAGTCAGCAAATGCCATGTACTACTGACAAAAGTGTGAAAAACTGGAACTCTCATATACTGCTGGTAAGATTATAAAATTGTATAATCACTTTAGAAAAACAAAATGAATATCTTGTAAAACTAAACTTGCACTTATTATGTGTTTGAGCAAAATGACTCCTAAGTATTTCCTCAATGGAAATGGTAACATCATTTCACAGATTTACTTTCATACGTACATTTAAAGCAGGACTATCATGGAAGTATCTCAAGAATATTAGGCCATATTATAAAAGTAAACCAGAATGATAAAATTACTGCATGATTCCTAGGAATGGCAGAGCTGTAATGACTGAAAGATTGGTGGTTACCTATGTCTAGAGTTAAGGGGAGAAAATGAACTATAAATATCATGCACAAACTCTAGGATGAGAGAAATGTTCCAAACCTTGGTTGTGATGGGTCAAATGTGAGTGTATACAATTACCAAACTTCATCAAAAGCATATACTTAACAACCACAAGTATCATTGTTTGCAAATTCTACCTTAAGAGTGACAAAATAAAATTTTGCCCTCTATTTTATTAAAAGAAAATAATTGACTCTTAGAAACTGCTAGAATGTAACTGCTGCACCTTTATCACTGTGAAAAATTAATCAGTCGAGACCCAAGCTTGAACTATGAAACATTACTTTGTCAGGAAAAAGGAGAGACTTTTCTTTCTGAAGCATCTTTAGATACACTGTCCTGATTGCCTCAGTGCCCTAAATTGATTTAAAACATTTACCTTTCATCTCAGTGTGGATTTGGGGAAAAGCCAAAAGTGGCAAGGTGCCAGATCCAGTAAATCTAATGAGGACACACCATAATATTTTTACTAGCTTACCTTCTCATTGGATGGCACTAGGCAACCATTCATTATGTTTTTTATCACATCTCATATAGACACTCACAAAAGAGGACTTCCAGAACTGTTTCAGAGAGGCATAAATGTGATGGGATAAGTATGTTCAAAGGAAGGGGAGTATTTTGAGGGGGATTAATGATAATCTCTGTCTCTCTCTCTCGATTTGAAAACACACCAGATATTTTGGTTAGCTTCTGTACATCTCTCTCTATTTTAGTTATTTTTCTCTCATTACTGAGACAAAATACCCAGCACCCAAGGTTAAAGCGAGAAAGGTTTATTTAGCTTTCATAGAGCGTTCAGTCCGTAATAGACCGGCTCTAAAGCAGGGTGGCATGACAGAGGTGCAACCACTGTCAGGTGGAAGATGCTAAAAGCAACAAGAGCAGTAGGGGTAAACAAGCCTCTTTCTGCCCCTTTTATCTTATCCATACTCCTGGGATTAGGACAGTGCCAATCCAATCAGTGGACTGATCCAGTCAGCAGCCTTAATCTAAGCAATAAACCAGAAATCAATCACAAATTCTAGATTCAGCTACTCTGTAAAAGCCCTATCTAAAAATGCATGAGGCTTTGGGGGGATATCTAGACACAAACCATAACACCCTCTAGTCCTTCATAACATCTGCAGCAGGTTTTGCGGATCCATTCTGTTTTTCACTCTCATTTTCAGGTATTTTATGGGTCCAACTTGTCATTGCTATTCCCTTCCATACTCAAGCAACTACTGGGCTGAGAAAGAAACAGTACTAGTGAACCTGACCACTCATTGCAGGTAGGTACAATTCATCAAGTACATATATTTCCCCATGTATTTTTTTTTTTGTCTGTGAAGTCTCCCATCTATCCTTTCCACTGAGAGTTCTTAGTTAACTGTCGCTGAAGTGAGATCTCAAAAGCAATTCTGACTGAAAGAGCAACATTTCAATTAAATGAATAATCAAATTCCAAATGTTATTTGAATAATTTGAGTTCTTAAATTAAGCACACAGATCTTTTTTTCCCCACAAGTAGGCTATAAATTACATTTTCCGCTACATTGGCAGTAAACGGGTAATTAATATTTCAACTTTTCCTTCTCAATGTTGATTTAAAAAATAAAATTAAATAAGCACAGAGCATAAATCAGTACAGCTATCCCAGATTAGATGTTATTGCCCATCTCCTGTTTAGCCCATTTTCTCTGGAGTAGGTGCTTCTGTTTTGGAGTGCAGCATGGACCAAGCAGAACACCTTACATGTGAAATAAAAGTTTACAGCATCTCAGAGATGACATTTGAAAGTTTTAGAAAAATGTAATAAAATCTATGAAACAGAGCAGGGTTTTTTCTGCTGCCTAAAATTCATAAATTATTTTCATGTAAAGATAATAGCTTATATTTAATATATTATTTCCATCATCCCTTTCTTAATGATTGGAAAAAGATAGTTTACTGCAAAAATAATATATGACTCATGAAGACATATTTTCCAAATGATCTATTATTTTGGTAAAAGGAATCGTGGAATGTTATTCAAAGAAGTCATAAGAAGATTTCAGCCATGCCAGTCTGTTATAAGTGCTCCAGGTACTCTAATTCATTTACTCTTTACAGTAACCTTACACAGACATCAGTTTCACTATTACCTTGTAATGGATGCTGAGCTCTGAAAAGAGAGATAACTCCTTACCTGAGCTCACGAAACTGGCAGAGCTGATTTGGAGCAAGGGCCATCTCTTACCAAGGTTATATATACTCACACTGCCAGATTTCCCCCAGACAGTATGAATTCGTTCTTGCGTGTTTATACTCAAGTGACTATATTTGTTCGTTTAATTTTTAAAATTTTTCTTAGTACATGTTTTCAGTACTTAATAATTGAATTCATCACAGGGAGTTGGTACGGGTACATAACATATCTCGATCCTTTTTACTTCCCCTTCCACTCCTCTCTGTCCCTCTTCCTTCCCTTAGTCCCCTTCCCCTTTGCAAAAACTCTAGTATGTCATGGTTTCTCTCATATAAGGAACTCAAAGTATAAATAATTCAGAGAGAAAAATAAAAATTAATAATAGGAAAGATGGAGACAATGTGAATATTGTACTTCATGTACATGACCCAATCCTCATGCAAACTACTGGTAGGCCAGTCAAGTTGCCTGAGTTAGGCGAATGGTGCTCACTTCAGGTATCCACTACAAGCTTAGAGGTCCCCAGGTCACCCGCATTTCTGAACAGCTAGCTAAAATTTATAGGTTCCCACTATCCCTCAGGTGTGATGATTTCCTAGAACAAATAGAGACCTAAGGAGAGTGCTACAGTTATGTTTTAACAGATATAAATCAAGACCAGTCACGCAAAGAGAGGTGTTATGTGATGTCCAGTGAGGCCCAAAGGCTGGCTTCAATGACCTCAGGATGCATCATTCCTTCAGTGTATCCAGGTATGATTATTAAGCAGGGACATGTGTCTGAACTTGGCTATTGAGTTTCATTATACAGCATAAGTAATTTAATAATTGTGTACACTATTTAATTTAATACCCAACATGCTCTCCTCTACGTAGTACAAGAAATCAAGCTGCTGTCCCAAGACCAAAACTCTAACCCTTTAATGATAAGGTTGGTCTTTTTGACATGGCCCCCTTGCATCTTAAAATATCTAAGGACCTACCATGGATCATTACCATAAACTCAGGGCTGGTCTAAGGAACCGTATGTGTCTAAGAGAGACAGACACTCTTATCACTAGAGAAACTCCAAGGGTTTCGAGTGCTCCTCCCAGAAAAAACAAGGCTATGCAAATTATTGTGCAATAACAAATCAACCTAATGAACACTGCTCTCCTCTTATCACCCTGTCACTCTTCAGAAATCTTTGAAAGATCAACGGAAAATCTTAAGAATTTCAGAATCTTATTTCTTAAAAACCTAGCAGCTTGTGGCCAAGTCAGGAGATGGATTTGAATCAGCAGCAGGTAAATTCTGTCTTCCTGAGGATGACCCAAATGAAGAGATCCAGGTCAGAAATTAAAAGTGGTCATTTGACAATCTCTTTCACTTTATGAGTCTCTGATTTGGAGCAATCTTCACAGATCCTGCACCCATCCCTGTCTCTTGCTGTCAGGCTCCTCACATGGTTGCTGTACTTACTTAGATTCCCATGACAAATGCTGCACCCGTGGTACACTTCTATTTCTTTCTGACCCTAGAATTTATGTTTGGTCAGCTTCTCCATTAACTCCAGGCACTATTTGGTTCATGTGACAGAGTTACTTTCAGTACTTACCCATCTTTCAAATTAAACCTATTTGGTTAAGGATTGTTCAATTTTGTTTATTCTTTCAAAGAGAAAACACTTTGATTCATTGATTCTTTTTTTACTCCAAGTTCAATTATTTTCCAGTCTGATCTTTATAATTTGTTTTTGTCTGTAAGTTTTGTATTGGGTTATTTACTTGGGATTACTATACTTTCTAATGCAGGCATCCACAGTTATAAACTTCCCTCTTAGAACTGCTTTCATTGTTTCCCATAGGTTTTGGTATGCTGTGCTGCTGTTGTAATTTGCATCTAAAAAACCGTGATGCTGAATTTAAAGGAGTATATTATTTTGAATATTTACCACCAGACACGTTTTCCAATATTTTCTGTGAGTGTGTTGTGCTACACTGCTTGCTTGCTTTTCTCCTCCTCCTCCTCCTCCTATTTCCATTCTCTCTCTCTCTCTCTCTCTCTCCAGATAACAGGACTGTCTCACATCTAGTACTGAAAAAAAGCCCAGACAATGGAATGTACTATGATATTTCCATAGAAACATATGTCAGTAATTAATCACATCCATATATCCTTCTTCTACTCTTATCCCCTCCTTCTCCCACACACATCTTCTACTTTTAGGTCCATGTGCTTTAAAATCCACATAACAAAATACTGGTTATATTGGTGGCGGAGAGGGAAGGAGAGGGGAATTTTTGTCTCTTCTAAGGTTTCTCTTCATTTTGGTGTCATCTAACAAATTACTTTGTAATTAGACTTATGAGTTACATTTACAAGTTAAAATATCCCTGGAATGTAAAAAAACATACTATGTTTAATAAAAATAACTTACTCCATTTTTTTTCCTTCTAGGTATCTTAATAAGCAAATTCTTGCTTGTTGCAAAGTTGTCTTAATACCATTTTGAATTTAGGTGATTTTTATCCTTGATTTTTTATTCATTCACTTGTTCATTAAATTACTGTATATGCTTCATTCAGTATGTGGTAGGAGAAAAAGAAGCTGTTGTAATAAAGCTTGGATCTTATTCCTACTAATCTGGCATGCCTGTGGCAAAAAGCAAAATCATAGATTATTACATTTGAAGGAAACTTAAAATTCACCTTCCCCAATATCATTCCTAAGGCAGAAATACTGTGAAACAATTCATTCATTTTAGTTATAGTTTAAGCACTTCTAACCAATTTTTGATCCTCTCTGGTAAAAAAAATGTTTTACAGAAGTCTCCTTTTTCTGTCTCCTACTTTTACCCTGAATAACCAAAAGAATAGTATTGTTTCTATTGCATTAGTCTCCCTTCTATCTTGTGGTAATTGGTCCAAAGTCCAAGGAACACACTTCGCAGAATAAATCTAAATCTTCTTCAACCTGACAGAACACACTTATTCTTTAATGCTATCCCTCAATTGGCAGAATTTTCCCATTGTTTCAACTGCTCCTCACATGGTGTAGTTTCTAGATATTTTGTCACCCTGGACACACTCTCAAGACCCATTCTAATCTTTAAATGTTTCTGTGGAGACTCAAACCTACATAGTTAAACCCAGTACTGAAAGAAGGTGGGGCTGAGGGCAGGACAGGTGGGAGCAAATACCAGGTCATCTTCCAATAAGCCAAATGACTTTGGGAAAGCGTCTATTTTCTCTTCTTATAAAATTAGGAAGACAAGTACTTGGGTTGTTTTACCCCTGATGAGACTTATATAGTGAGGATGAAATCAGATATATTGGTTCTATTAACACTATCTATACCCCTTTGCCCTTCTGGAAACCACATTATATCATTGGTATTATTGACTCATTAGTTTACTAAACATTTTCTTCATTTTTTTTCTTATTCTGTGTTGCTTTACATAAATAGGAAGGCTTTTAGGAACGTGCCATTGATATGGCTTCCATAAAGGGAACTTTAATCTTTACTTATACACAGCTATAACCTTGAATAAAAGTTCTATTAAACATTAAAATACACTACTGGGCTAGAATGCATTCTGGCATGATTCCTTAAAATTTTCAAGAAAAGGTTAAACAATGTGTTGTAAAAACTCTGAGAAGAGAAAATAATATAAAAATTTATTTTTCAGAGCTCCTGATTTTTGATATTAGGAAACCATTACTTAAAAAAGAAAATATATGTACATACACCCTAATATATTAAAATATATATACATATATTTTATAACCAATAATCATTATCCCAAGTAATGAGTGAATTGCAATGCAATTTTAATATCATCACTATTAATAATAGTTATTTTTACTTGTGTAATATGAAAAGCAACACAAAACAAGTTAAAGCTGCTGGAAAAGATGAATATACATATATATTTTCTCTAAAAGGTTTGCTATCCCTGGCATGTGGGGACAGTTTGGAGGATGCAGTCAGACTGCCAATGTGCAGGCGCCCTGTAGTATTCTAATCTGTCATACCAGACCACAAGGAGTCAGTGGAAAGACCATCAGAGGTTTTGTTTATACCTGTCTGTAGTCTGTCTTTTACCCCTACAGCTGCATTGGAACTGTGATTCAGCTGAGTCTACTGTAACTCATAAAAGAATCTTTGCTTTCTAGAATTAATTGCATGTGAGTTTCTCTATGTTCTCAGTCATTTGATGCATTCTTAAATAAGCAATGATTTTTGTAGCTTATCTAGAGCATTCTGCTTTTGAAATGAGAGCAGACCCTCAACTTTACATGCCCAAACCATAACTGGATGTGTGCCACAAACCACTTAAAGCAATAAACTCTTGACAAATGTATCATCATTATTCATCTAAAACTGTCACTTTTTTTTATATTTCATATATATCATATATATATATATATATATATATATAGCCCTTAAACTGATGTTTAATGGATTATAGGTTTTACATGTCATTTAAAGAGATTTTCTTTAGTTCTGGATTACTTACAAAAAATATCCACTCATGTTTTCTAATAGTACTTTAATGTATTTATTTTTAGCATAAAATCTTTAGTCCATCTGGAGTTTATTTTGGTGTTGGAAATAGAGTAGAAATACAATTTTATTTTCTTTTCCAGATGGCTACTAAGTTGTCCTAGCTCCATTTATGGACAAAGGATATGAACAGAGTTTTTAGATGAGAAATTTTTGAACCTAAGAAAAAGTGTTCAACTGCAGTCATAATTTTTCTTAAACTGCAAATAATGACATTATTTATCTCAATTAAATGTGTACATATCTTTTGACCCAGCAATTTTATTTCTAGAATATTTGCTTTTAGAACATTTTGCAAGAATTCATAAATACATAGATGCATGGCCATTGTTTGTAGATAACACAGTAAACCGGAAAAAAGTAAATTCAAGTAAATGTCTTCTAAGATGGGTTGGTAAAAACTTTTATACACCCACAATAAGACAACTATGAGCTCTTTTTAAAAAGTGCACATTATACATGCCTGTTAAGATACAGGTTATGTTATTGAATTAAAAAGCAAACTACTTTTATGTTTGTACTATGCACTACCACTTCTTCAAAACGGTAAGTATATACAGACACATACATACAAATACATGTATGCATTTGTATGTATATGCATAAATTACTTTGAAAGGCTACTCAAGCATCTGATAACTGGCATAGCTTTTAAGGAATGAAACCAGGGAACAGAATGTCTCTGTTGGGGTGTAGGGAGAAGTCGTCTTTGGATGAGCATATTTCCTGAATAAAATTTCAAGAATATTGTTGTGCACTACCAAATCAAAACAAAGAACTGCATGTTCATGGTGGTAATAAAATGGTTCATTTAGAGATTACTGTGACAATCACAAGTTCTTCTGGTTATTTTTTAAGCAAAATCCAAACCAGAAACAAAACATCAGTTCTGAAAGTTAACTTTTCTCCTCCATCACTGCCATTACTAAAGCATTAATTTTCTAAGCCAGTGATTGTTAAACTGAACTTAGTGGAAACCAAACTACCCACAGGTAGATTTCAGATGCTGCCCTGAGAAATGGTAGACAAAAGAAGCTGAGAGAACATTGCTCTCCCCTTTGTTTTATCAGAATAACTCCAGCATTTCTTTTCTGTTTTGGGGGACTTTGTTTTTGTGTTTGCTGCTTGTTTGTTTTTGTGGGAATGAGTGAAGATTCTGGATAACTTTTCTTTTTAAAAAATGATGCTTAAGCTAATCAAGAAACAAATCAAACTTTCTCTTCTCAGTCATGCTGTTCTAAGATACATTGTATAATTAATAAAACAACTTCATAAACTTACAGATGCCTGGAAGTTTAGAATTTGGAGAGACCTGTAAAAACAGAATAGCCTTGTCCTTTTATTGGATACAGAAGAAGGACAGTGAGATCACAGAGATAAGAGAACATGTCCAGGGTCACACTTGACTTATTGGTGGCAGAACCAGGGCTAATGAACCAGCCTCCATTATCCCAAGGTTTTTCTTTATGTTACTCATGGGAAAGTGATTATCTAGCATCTCAAACACTGAAAAGAATTTTGGACCAATGTTTTGCTGCTGTGATTGTAAAGTACTCATGTGACCAACCACCTTATTTCCTCTCTTTGGTGCTTATTTGTTTTTTTCAATTCAATTTTAAAAGTTTTCCACCAAAGTTCGCTGTACGAAGGAAAGTGCTCCCTCCCATTGGCTACCACCTTTGACAACTATGTGTAAAGCCAAACCAAACTGAAGACAAAGTAACTTGTTGAAAAGGAAAGGTGTATCTTTAGAACAGGTCTGAAGGTAAAAGCCTTGTGATCATTGCATCTCTCCATGAGTTTGCATTATCATTTCATGAGACAAAACAGAAGGTGGCAAAAGCCCACTGCCATCCCTTAGTTTTTGATGGAACATATTCATCAAAAAAGCATTCAGTCCCCTGAGCTTGCAGCCATATGCTACAGGAAAATGTCACCAGTTAAAGATGTATTCATTTGCTGTTTTGAAAACTCTGTTTGATATTCATGCATTCCAAGTGTTTTGACCTAGATTTCTGCAGAGGCATTAGATCCAGTCTTGTGCAGGCAGCTAGACAGCTGTTGCTTGTGTAGTCAAAGGAAGAATCTAAAGTTAAAAAAAGAGAGAGAGAATGAAAAAATGAAAACATTTATTAATGGGTGCCAACATTTTGCACAGCCAATATGTTTAATACTAGATTAACTAATATAAGCATATGGGGATGCATTTGTTGCAAAGCTTTAAAGAAAAGAACAAAGAAAAAAAGTTGGAAGTAGCTAAAGTTCAAGGGAAATGGAATTTGCACTTTCTCCTGTAAATGAAAGCTTGGTGAAATGGCAACATACTTTAATTATAAGCAAGTGGCTAATGTCATAACATTTAAATTTTTTTTCAGAGGAGATGTATGATGTTCCTTGCTCAGCATACATCTCAGATAAACCTAAAATCTATGTATAACAGCAGGTCCATGGAATCTTTTTAGACACCAATCTTTTTCTCAGCGAAAATTGTCTTTTTTTTGTTTTGTTTTGTTTTGTTTTTTGGTGTATTGAAGGTTCAGTTAATTCAATTATAAATTTATGTAGAACAGTTAAATAATAATAAATATGGAATACTCATTCATGGTCAGTTATGTCTCTTCCTCACACGTGAGATGAGGGAAATCATATTGCTTAAGACTCTCATGGCCCTATGTAGAAATTGTAACAAACTCTTCAGTAGCATCTCCTCTCTACCTCAGTAGGATGATAATAGTTAATTTAGTTGTAATTACTGATTTCTTTAGCTATGTGTTCTCAGACTCTCTTTTTCTAGCTTTTGAGCTGATCTTTTGAAAAATATGTATCTGTAAAATATCTAAGACTATAGATCCATTAATTCAACCAACCACAAATGATTATTGAGCATCTACTAATACAGACTTTGATAGATTTTGAGAATACTGAGATAAGAGAACAAACTTCATCTTATAGTAAACTCCAGAATATGAATTTATTACTGTTCAAGTGCACAAAATGATTTGGTACACTCAAGTCACTGGAATAGTTTTATTCGCTTGAAGTGTGAAACCGTTGCAAACTATGTGAGATGCTAAAATCTTTGTATGACATGCAGATGAGCTTGGTCCAAGTATGTTGGAACCAATGAAAGAAAACAGCATTTAGACTGATCACTAACATTGATTTTTAAATTGTTTTTTATTTTCCCTCTTGCCAATTCTTAGTATGAGAATTTGAATAAAATTCAAATGACATTTATTTATTCAAAAAACATTTTTGTGTGTGAATACTACATTTGACATTGTAGAACTAAGATAGAAGACAAAAGTCTTTAGCCTTGAGGTGCATTGACTCCAAAAAGAAAGATAATGTAAACATTATGTTCTGCAAACATGTACCAAGAAAAAAAAGATGGAGATCAAGAGATGGATGGAGGGAGGAGGAGATGGAAGGAAAGGGAATAAAAAAGGGAACTAAGATATATAATGTATGTACCAATTCCCTATGAGGAATGTAAATATTATGTACTAATAGTATGTACTAATAAAAAACAAGTATGTACTAATAAAAAAAGATTTGAAAACGTATGTAAACACCTAATTATGAATGTAACACAATAAAGACAACTTGAAATATATGCAGTGCCACTGAGCAGCAGAATTGACAATGATCATTTATGATGAGGAGCTAAAATATGAATGCAGTTTATCTGGTTTAAAAGTTGTATATAACCTGTCTCATAGTATATCTGGGCAATGGCATTTCAACCTGAAGCAATGGAGTAGTGAGTAGAGTGGCCTTGGTGTACCAGCTTTATTTAGAGAAGATGTTGAGGTCACAGTCAGTCTGCTAGGAAGGACAAACACTTCAGTCAATCTGTAGCTATCGAGGAAATGAGAAACAGAAATAGAAGAAAGGCCAAAGAAAGAATAAAGATAAGGAAAAGGAAAGTGAATACCTTGGATGCTGGGATCAAGACACTACAAACAATATTTTCATACACTTTTGAAATCACTGTAAGCATAGACAATAAAAAATTAATTTTATTTTCCAGTATAACTTTTAGTTATCAGGAAAAAATATGTCTATAAATCTCTTATGCAGTAGGTAAAACTCTCAATGCACAGTGAAGGAAGGAAAGTCCTTCTTTAACTGATATTCTACAGAAAAGAGAAACGTCTGCATGAATTTCAAGGATGAGAGAAGAGTAACAAAAAGAGGAAGAAAAGGAGAACCAGGAGATGAAGTTAAGTCACCCCCATTGAGTGCTTACCCCAAATGACAAATGTTTTATATGCATTATATATAATTATCCTACAATACTATGAGATAGAAACTCACTTTAAAGATGAGACAAGGAGAGGTTAAGTAACTGGCCCAAGGCCACAGAGGTGGAAAGTAGCAGGTCAAGAACCTCAGTTGTAGCATATGCACTTTTAACTGCCATACTCTACTACCTCAGAAAGCTCTGAGGTGTGTAAGGAATCCGTGGCTGGGACCCCTCCATCAGAGTTTCCAGTTAGGTATAGAAAAATGGGTTTAGAGTGGGAAAATCGAAGGAATTTAGGTTTGAAGATAGATATGATATGAAAGAAATGAGGTGGAGCAAATGATCAAATGGAAAAGAAGCCCATAAGGATTTTAATATAAGACATCTTGTATCCTTCAGTCAACATGGAAGAGATAATTTGAACTTTCTAACTTTTCTTTATGAAATGGATATAATCAAGTGTAAGTTAAATAGTTTATCTTCAAACAAGGATATATCCCTATGTCCTCCATAATTTTGAAGAAATGGAAAACTCCATTGGCAAGCTATCCAGATTATTTAATAAACATAAATTTATGAGTGAATACATGTTGCTTGAGCAGTCAAATTAGGGTCTTTAAGGTGTACAAAATATTCCAACTTAGAAGACTCATTCTATCTTGGCCAGCTGGAGTGCTACTGGACTCAGATTTTAATGGGACCAGTGAGGATTCCAGGTCTACTAAGTCACATGGCGATCATAGTGACACATTTAACTAAATAGAAGCAAAACTATAAGGGAAGGCCCTTGTTTTACATGGACTATGAGATTCTGATGTAAAGATAAAATGTGCTCACTATGTCTCACCTCCTTAGAATCTGAAGAAGAGATGGAGAACGACAACACTTCTTTTATCATAACTAGAAGCTCAGGTGTAACAGAAAATACAAACCAAACTTCACACTGGATTGGTTAACACAGGAAATTTGGGATAGACCCATAGACCAGTGATGATCACAAAGTTGATTTAATATCAACAGCTAGCAGATAAAAACAAGAGCAAACAAAGTGCCAAGTTTTAAAATAGATGTGTGCCAATTCTTCTACTAAACTTCATTAAAAATCACCAAATAACCATAGCAAATACCCAATTTCTTTCAGTTGAAATGAGGGAAGTTATCTAATATAAAAGTAAACATACAAAACAAAGTTGCATTTAAAAATCACAAGAATTGCTAAAATAATATATTGCTTGAATGAAATTTTTGTTTTTACTAGGTGTGGTGGTACACACTTGTAACCCCAGCTACTCTGGAGTTGAAGCAAGAAGATTGCACTACTGAGGACAGCATTGGCAGCTTAGTGAGATCTCCTCAAAATTTTTCGAAAAAAGCCTCTGGTGTAACTTAGTGGTAAAGCCTTTGCCCAGCATGAAACAGTGTGTGAGTTCAAGTTCCATGAGAGATGCTGTTCCTACAGTAGACTTACGGTAGCATAGGCCACATCTTTTTTTCCCTCCTGGCTTCTAGGCAGCAAGTGCACATGCCTCAGTTAAGGGAACAATTTAAGCAGAAAAGATTAGAAAACTTTATGAAGATTATTTGCTTTCCGACAGGATTGATTATAAAGACTAAGGTTGAGGTTGGTCAAAAATCACAAAGGCAGTGATACAGAGAATACTCTTATTCTAAACTTCTAGAAGTAATGGACAGATTAACATTTTATCATGTTATAAAGGAGACCTGCTCACTTTATAATTGTCAATAATTGCCACTTTATAATTGTCAGTCTTTGATAAGAAAATGAAAGGTAACTGATTTAACTAGCACAAAATTACAAAATTCCAATCCTATCATAAATTTCAATTCCTCACCTATTCTCAGTAGATTTGGAAGCTTTTCTTCCACAGTGAAACTGACCATGTTAATTATATTAAAATCTCACCAATTACAATTGGGCCAATATAGAATATATTGGTTATAAAGGTAAGTCATATGCGGCATCATGCTCAAATCATCAAGTCTCTAACAACATTGATTTAGTAAGAGCACCATACTATAGCTATATGTTTGCATTCATTGACATAAATGTACACACAAACACCATATGAATTCTGCAAAGTGCAGAAGAGGATCCTCACTTAACAAGCATTTGAGCAATTGTTAATGAGAATATTCCTTGTTTGTTTTCCTCTTTTCCTTTTTGACACTAGATGTATGATGGAGTCATTTGTCCTTGTGTTTGGCATTCACCATAAATATGGCAGAGAATAAGCAATATTCAACTGACTTCATTCCACCTTAGGTTTCATAAACACCTTACTGCCATCGTTTCATGTCTGACTCTGTACTCCTTAGGGACATCCTCAGAATAGACTAGCTTCACACAGCTAACAACTACTCAGCCACCCATATGTAGCCTACCCTAGAGCTACAAAGATAATGTTCTGCATGCAGAGAGGGTGTTTTTAGAGTCACAGAACAGAAAGGATGAATTGTCAATGCACATTCACTCCTGACTGATACACAGTACACATGGGAGACAACTTAGAGCAATTAGGATTGCAGATCCGACAGCTTCCCTATGAGCTGCCACATTAGGTTAAGAACTGAGGATTACAGAAGACCAAATGTTTCTGTTTCAGCTCCAGAGGATTAATTTTTCTTCTTTATAAATTTGGCACTAGAAGATGTCTAAATCTGAAAGCAGAGAGACACGACAGAATTATAACTGAGGCAGCCAATGAGTCACCATAAAGGTAACAGTATTTATATTTCTTGTCTGAGACTTTTGAAAACTGAAAGTGGTCAGATGTTGCTTGATTTCTAACCTGAAGTTTGAGCTCCCCTAGATCTCTTGGAATATGACATTTGTACCTCAAGAGTCTAAATTTCTTTATTGAGGAAGCTAAAAGAAATTGTGACTTTTTAAATTAATAACATCCCTGTTTCTATCCTTAAAACTGTATGTCCGAATGTGCACCAACTTAAAACTGCATGCAGCTAGCTGTACTACAGCCAGTTTGAGCAGATGGATTTGGGAGAATCAGTCAAATCTTCTCAGAATTTGGCTGCTTTAGCCACTCATGTTACTATTACAGAAAGAGCTGAATTATTAAAACTGTTAAATGCTTACTCTTTTGCAAAACTCAGTGGCTGAGTTTCCTTGCTCCTTGTATATGTAGAATTACTAAAAAGGTGAGTCTGTAGAGGTATAGCAAATTAAAATACTCTAGGATCTATCTTTCCCCTCATTTGTCTGGAATACAGGTGAGTGTGTATGTGGGACAGACCAGAGGTTGGCATGGTCTTGGAGGTGTGCAAATAGTCCACAGGGAATCTAAGTGCAGGATAATGCAGAGTTCCAGAAAAGTTGATGGTCTATAGATAAAGTCCTTCAGAGTGTTGGTTAGAAGCCTGACTTTAGGGGACTAACTAGGAGGGTGAGTCTTTGGGCCAGAAAATTGATGCAAAGTTGGATCTAGACTCTGGTACTCTGAGAAATTGTAAAGATTATTAAGATAAGGTATTAGGTCCAGAGAGAAAAGAAGGGAAAACTTACTGAAACTGGGAGGAAAGGCTGGAAAAGATTTAAGAATGAATTAATATTAGAAACAGCATGGGCAAGTGGAAAATCAAACAGGCCTACGTAGGGGCCGGGAATTTAGTTCAGCAGCATAATTGTCTGCCTAGTAAGTGCAAGGTTGTGAGTTCGATCCCCAGTACCAAAAAAAAAAAAAACAAAACAAAACAGGCCTATGTTCAAGGAGGACAGATGTTAACTGAAGAGTACATCATCATGAGACCCTTTAAGAGGTTCTGAGTATCTACTTGTTTCACTGGTGTCATTCTCCTTGGAATCATTTGCTGTAATCATTTGTTTCTTTATTATTGTTGCTGTTGTTTTTGTTTTTTGTTTTTGTGGTATCAGGAGTTGAACTCAGGACCTTGCGCTTACCAGGCAGGCGTGGTGCTGCTGAGCTACATCCCTGGCTTCTGCCATAATTATTTAAATGTAACGGTACATCTTACAAGAACATTCAACTCTAAAATTTTCAGAGAGGTTAAAAACCACTATCTTAGTTACTTCATTGTTGCTGGGATGAAATATCCAACACACATAACTTAAAGAAGGAGATATTTATTTTGACTCACAGTTTGTAGAGATTTTAGTCCATACTTGGCTGGCTTCAAGACAGGACAGTAAGGCAGAGGAGAATTTCTCACAGTGCAGCAGTGGAGAAGCAGAGAGAGAGAGAAAAATACTAAGTTGGGTTAGGGGAAGGAGTCATGTCTTTCCAAGCCACGAATCCAGTGTCCTGCCTCCCTTTAACCAGGCTCCACCCCAAAATGTACACTTAGCTATGAATGTACCAGTTCACTGGTCTTCCCCAAAGCCCTACCTCCACAAAGCCCTGCCTATGAGTACATGAGGCTTTTGGGGAAAATCTAGATATAAACCATGACTACCACCTATATGAAGTCCACAACTGAGTCCTTCCAAATCTTCCATATATAACCTACCAAGAAATTCACATGCATGCAGAACTTCAGAGTGTTGATTAGAGTATAGAAAAGAACAAAAGGAAAATCTATATAAAGATAGTATGATGTTGAAATCTTTGTCCTGATAAGATAACTGGCAGATCTCTGTTGGCAATTACACAAAAATGCAGAAAGAGTTCTATCATGGTATCTGTCCTGCTCATAACTGCAAAGCTTCTATGAGTTAAGAATATGCTTAAATTCTGGTATTTTTTAAGAATTTAATAAGAAAATATACAGTAGTATCCTATAAGTTAATATAATTTATACATGGCTCCTTTTATTTCACTAATAATTAGTTATGAAATAGTTGTGGTACTTCGAGCTATATACATTAGAGACATTAATTAACTTGATCTTACCAGAAACGCTGAAAGGTAGAAATTATTGCATCCATTTTACAGATGAAAACACTGAGACTCAGAAATATTAATTGACCTCAGTCTATACACAAATTAAATTAACTCCTACCTGACTTTGCAGACATTTTTATTATCCCTACAGATATATTTCAATGTTAACAAGTTACATTTTTAGAATCACTGTCATAATGACTTAAAAAATAGGTTATCACAGGAAGTAGATTCAAGAGATTTTACTGTGATACTTGCATTGCATAGATCAGGATGGTTTTAAGCCAATTTTATAGCTCTAGAATTTTTTTTCCAGCTTTATAGAACTGCATCAGCAAAGAAGTCAAGAATTGCCAGGACTATCAACGTGAAATAGGTCAATCATCTCTCTTTCACTTTCAAATAATAACAATGATTCAAAAAGAAATGAAACAAGATTGTTTTCCAGGGACATGACTTACCAAGCCTTCTAATTTTGTTCAGCTAATTAATAGAAGAAAGAACTAAACACCCAAATTTTAATTACTAAGTTAGTAATGTTTTCTGCTATGCCAATCTGCTTCTAGGCAAATGAATGCAGTATGAAAAGACTAAAATTAATGAGTATAGGTGTAGGTAAGAGTCTTCCTTTTGGAAAATATAAGTACAGCATCAGAAAATATAAATTGATTTATTTTGAATATTCATTAATGTTATTCAACTTTGCAACTTCTGTTAAGTTCACTCTTTGTATTCCTTTGGGTTTTTGTAGGGGTGGGGTTGGGGGGTAGGGAGTCTACTCTGAATCTCTGTGCAAATGTAGAATTCTATCTTATTTTCAAAAATATGTGGGTTCCCATTAGGTGTACTGATATCATTTCATTCATTCAGTGAAAACAGAAGATTCTGGAGTCCCAGTTCAGGAGTCATTCATGAAATGAGCTTTTGTTGTAGACTTCAGGCCATGTTAGATACTTTTTATACAACAGTGCAAGGGAGTTCTTTGGCATGGCATGGTCAAAGAAGGTAATGTGGAAAAGATGACCTGTGAGGATGAATGTGCAGTTCAGAGTCAACCATACAGTGCCTCTGTTCTACAGTTTCACATTTCACAGATGAGCAAGCTAAGCTATAGAGAGATCAAGCTTTGTGCTAAAGAAGGCAGTACTATGGGCTGAGAAAGGTAAAATTTAAGTCCAAGTCTTTCTGACTTCAAAACCAATAATAACTTATCACAATGAAAAAAACATGAGTACGAAATGATTCCCAAAGAAATCAGCATATGGGAAGAATGTTCACACACAAACAAAACTTGAGACTCCTGGATATATAATAGGTTATCTTTTTCTTTTGCTCTTTAATTTGCTAAGATTCCATTTATTTCAGAAATATTTGTCTTATGCCAGCCAAGTACAAGAGAGACCAAAAGAGAGCTAGAAACACTGCTCTTCCCTGGCAGATTGTCTCAGACTCTGGTTTTTCTAATATACACAAAAACAGAATGATAAAATAGTAAGAATTTAGACAAATATTTATATATATGGTGGATTAGGACACCTGGCAGAGCAGGTGAATTAACTACAGAAGGAGATGTTGCCTGGGAATTCAACTACGAGGAAAAAGTGACACATTTTACAGCTAAACTTAATGCAAATCTGCTCTTCAGTTTATCTCCAAAGCTCCATAGAAGTGAGGGATTGTTTTGTTTTCTTTCACATCCACGAAGATATTTTAAAATTAGGTGCTCATAGGCAATGACTCTCCAGTCTGTACAGACAAATTTATGAGGTTGGAATATCAAATTTCTATATATCACCCAGATTTACCATGCCATCTATATAATCCTGTAACAAAATCCATCCCTTGAAAGTAGTACAGCTCTTGCCATTAGTGTAATGCACCAATACAGGCAACTATAATGGTTATTTAATTGAATATAGATGTTGGTTGAATACCAGTGCACAACACCATGCATTTTAAATCAATCATAATACATATTAATTCAACCCTAATAAGCTGTTTCCAATAACAAATGTAAAAGGACAGACCTTCAGTCTTGTGGGAGTTTATAACCTACATGAATACATAATCTGCTGCTAAATTGGTAATATTTTGTTGGCAAATAAGAAGGAAAATTGACAAAACTTTTAATTTGACTTCAACGAAAAATTTATTTTTGCACAATGAATGCAACATTTCTGAGAAAGAAATTTAATGCTTTGCCATATTATTAGTTGTATAAATGACCATTTTCGAACAAACATTTGTTGGGACACATAGAAGACAATGTTTCAAGTGAAGGGTAAGTAAACCAGAAAGTAAAGCCTTTTCCCTAGGAAATTTAAATCCTGGCTGGGAAAGATATACAACATAGAATAAATAAATAAATACATAATACCACCAAGGATGCTAGTTTATGGCAAAGTCAAAAATTAAGGTTGGACAGAGTTGCTCTCTGCAAGTAACCAGGGCAGGCCAGAAAAAGCAGCAAGCAGCCCTTCCCCCTCATGTGCAGCAGTCATCAGAAAAGCATGCTCAGTGTAGCCACATGGGTCTGGAGAAGCAAGTCCTGCACCCCACCACCTCCCTGAGAATCTGGGATCAGAGAAACCCAGGTGCTTGGCCCATTCCCTTACACCAAAAATGGGCTGCCAATGAGGGAAGCATCTGGGAACTGGCTCATGTGAAGAAACTCAGGAAAATGTCAAGATGCATGAGCAAAAGGCAAGCTTTAGCCTCCAGCCCACACAGAATAAGACCAGGAGTCATAGACATGGAAGGAATTGGAAATCACCTACCTGAAATTTCTGGAATGATGGCAACTGAAGTAAAGAAACAACTTCATGAGACTGTAAGACACATCAGATCAAAAATAATATCTCAGGTAAAAGAAGAAATTACAAACATAATAAAAGGGTTGCTGAGTGTTTCTAAAGAAGGCATAGATTTAAAAAAAGGAGCATAGGAAAATGAGGGAAACCTTGAATGAACAATATGGGGAAGAATTGGAATGCATGCAACAGATTCAAAGAGATATCCAAGAAATTAAAAAGTCAACTGAAAGCTGGCAAAATCACTTGAAAGACCATGAAGATAGACCTTTAGACCTTGAAGACAGGATTGCAGCTAGCAATCACAAAAGGAAAGATCCTTTAAAAATAATGAGAAACCAGGAAATAATTTAATGACTGCAAGATGATGCAAAGAAAAATAACTTAAGTTTGATAGGTGTCAGTGAAAAAGCAGGAGTCAACACAAATGATATAAAGAGACTATTTACAGAGCTAATTGCAGAGAACTTCACAAGCATGGTAAAAGAATCAGACATACATATAAGTGAGACATATAAAACTCAAACTAGCCATAATGAAAATAAATCTACACCAGATATATAATAATCAAGATCAAAGAAATTCAGCACAAGAACAGAATATTAAAAGCTATTAGAGAAAAGAAACAGATCACCTATAAAGAAAAACCATCAGAATCATGACAGACCTTTCAATAAAACCATCAAGTCAAGAAGAGCTTAGAATGAAGCATTTCAAGCCCCCCCTTAAAAAAAACCTCCCAACCCAGATTGATGTACCCTGCAGAATGATCTTTCAAAATTAATGGAGAAATGCAATACTTCCATGGTAAAGAACAACTGAAGGAATTCATGATCACCAATCCAACCTTATGAAGAGTACTGAAGGTTATCCTAGAATGAGATAAAAATGACCACAGTTTGGAGTTTTGGGAAGATGGCAGAACAGTAAGCAGCAGAGTAAACAGACTCGCTGAGAGAAATAGTTCAGTTGCTGTAATATAGCATCATGGGGAGGACAAGAAGGAAAGAAGTGGGTCCCCTGGATCCAGGAAGAATCTAAAATGTGAATTGAAGCCCACAGAGAGAGTAAAAAGAAAAATTTAAATGAAGAAGAAGGTGGTAGCTGGTGGTGCCTTTGTCTGGAGCCAGACTCACCCTGTGAGAGGAGCTGTGGGAGCTTAGGGATGCACGGTCTTGGCAGCTGGTGACCCCAGAGGTCTCTGCAGAGAGATGCAACAGTGGAAGAGAGCAGCAGACACGGAGGTCTGCGCTGGTTGGCAGTTAGTGCAGGGGACTCAGTCCTCCCGTGGGTGAGAATGATTGGCTGGGAGACATTTTGGAGTCATGCAGGACAAGTCCAGGGCCAGGACTAATGCTGGCTTCTTCCATCAGTTCCAGGCTGGGTGTGGACCTGAAGTAGTTCCTTGGACTGAGGCCCGCTTCTGTGCACCTTGCAGAGAACATCACATAGGTTCCTAACCAGTATAGGTCTGCAGACCCTGGCCTGCTCCACTTCCGTGAAAACTCAAAGGGCCCTTGTGGGCCTCAGCTCGGACCAGAAGCATGGCTGCCCACCATCAGATACCCTTAGCCAGCACTGGCTAGAAAAACCAAACAATCTCACTCCAGAGAAATTGTAGCCAATGCCGCAAGTGCCTGGGATCACACTACCCATGTGTATGGAAGAACCCAAGAATATGTCAAGATGAAGAAGGAAAAGGCAATCTCTGGCATCCAACCCAAGCAGCACAAGTCCAGGAGATGTAAACATGGAAGAGATCAGGAGTCACACACCTGAAATGTCTGAAGGGATGTGAACTGAAGTAAAGAAATAACTTCATGAGGCTACAAAAAAATTAGAACAGAAATACCATCCCAGGTAAAAGAAGAAATGAAAAACATAATAAAAGAATTGCTAAGCACCTCTAAAGAAGACATAGATAAAATAAAATAGAAGAGCACAGGAAAATGAGGGAAACCCTGAATGAACAATATAAGAGAGATTTAGAATGCATGAAACAGATTCAAAGAGATAGCCAGGAAATTAAAAACTCTATAGAAAGCTGGCAAAATGGCTTGAAAGTAAATGAAGATAGACTTTCAAACCTCAAATACAGGTTTGCAGCTTGTGATCACGAAAGGAAAGATCTCTTAAAAATAACAAGGAACCAGGAAGTAATAATTCAATGGCTGCAAAACAACTCAAAGAAATATAACTTAAGAATTAAAAATGGGAGTGAAAAAGCAGGGGTCAAGACAAATAACATCAGGACTCTATTTACAGAAATAATTTCAGAGAACATCCCAAGCATGGGAAAAGAAAGTGGCACTCAAATAAGTGAGGCATATAGAACACCAGCTAGTCATAACCAAAACAAATCTGCACCCAGACATATAATAATCAAGATCCCAGAAATTCGACTCAAGAACAGAATATTAAAAGCTGTTAGAGAAAAGAAACAGATCACCTATAAAGGAAAACCCAACAGAATCACAGCAGACTTTCAACACAAACCATCAAGTCAAGAAGAGGCTGGAGTGAAGTATTGCAAGTCTTGAAGGAAAACAACTTTCAACCCACACTGATGTACCCTGCAAAACTTTCTTTTCAAAATGAATGGAGAAACAAGATACTTCCATGACAAAGAACAGCTCAAGGAATTCATGACCACCAAACCAACCCTACAAAGAATAGTAAAAGACATTCCATAGAGAGATAAAAAGGACCATGGTCTCAGGAACAACAGCAGAGGGGGACCATCAAGTGGGGGCAGTCGACCGAAAGGAGAGGAAAAATAGGGAGCCAGTAGCAGGAAAATAGCATGGCAGGGACAATGCAGTGCAAGAGGGCCATAACTATTAATGTAGATGGTCTCAATGCACCAATAGAAAGAAACACAGGCAGAGTGGGTCAGGAGACAGGATCCATCAATATGATCTAGAAAATTCACAGACTGAAA
>RJWT010011351.1:0-23394 GCA_004365215.1 Cuniculus paca
AGGATATTTGAGGTCTAAAACATAACATTCTGTATGGTAAAACCTACCAAACTTTAGTTCCTTTCTTCAAGCTTCATTAACACTGTGATGTTCTCTGATCCTGGTTTTAAAATGAGAATGTTTAAGTCTGCTATTGCATTTTGGATATTTTCAATTTTTGGTTTCATTTTTATGGGGGTTCGCAGCTAAGAATTTGCTTGAGTCTTAAAGCAAAACTTAGATTCGGACTTTTCAAGAGTTCTAGAACTGTTTTGACTTTCTAGTCTCTTAAAGATGAACTAAATGCATTTCATATGAGATATACATGAACCTTTTAGGGGCCAGAAATGGAATGCTTAATGTCTCATGTGCTTAGAATTGGGTCTTTTGGAAGGTGACTAGATCTCAGAGATACTGCCATCATCATGGATTAATTAATTGATGAATTCATAGCTTAGTGTCCTGCTAGGCAGTGGGGCCTGGGTAAGACCTGAAAGGATGTGTTCTCATTTCCAGCTCTTCCCTCCTCCATCTGCTTTCTGTCCACCATGGTTTGAGCAGATTTGCACCTCCATGCTTTTCTGACACTCTGCTTAGATCTTACCAACCATGGATTAAAACCACTAAAATAGCTATCCAATATAAAACTGCTAGGGCTGGGGAGATAACTCAATGTCAAAAGTGTCTGCCTGGCAAATGCAAGGTCCTAGGTTTGATTCCTGGTACCAAAAAAGTAAAATACAAATAAAATAAAATAAAATAAAATAAAATAAAATAAAATAAAATAAAATAAAATAAAACTGTTAACCAGCATTGTCAGCTATTTTATCCCAGTGATAAGAAAGTGACAAATACACAGAAATAGCATAAAAGACTGAAAATTGTGTTTTGGGAAAATTAAGGTATTTGACTTTTTTGCGGGTAAAGTTATCAACAGGAGAAGACTGTCTATTATGGTTGATACATTGTGTCAACTTGAGAAGTTTAGAAGTTTAAGATACTCAGCAGGGAGCCTTACTTTGTAAATATCCTTATCCTGTGCAAGAGGAGGACACAGAGATTTTGTGAGTGCTACACCCACCCTGGCAGGGGTGTGGCCTGCATGCACTATAAGGGAGAAAAGAGGCTTGTTCTTCCCTCCTTTTTGATCTTGCTGCTTTTGCTAGATGCTGTCTTGAATTGTTGCCCCTGTGTCATGCCTTGGAGTCAGCTGATTATGGACCAAAACCTCCAGAATATGTAAGCTAAATAAACCTTTCCTTCCCACATTTTGGGTGTTGGGTGCTTTGTCCCACAAATAAGAGAAAACAACCAACACACTATCCAAGAATGACAATGAATTTAATTTATTTCTGATAAGAGATATCTTGTGCAAACTCAGGAATATGCTTTACACTACAGAGAAACCAGGCATATGACAAGTGCTTGTAATTCCAGCTACTTAGGAACCTGAGGCAGAAGTAACATGAGCTCCAGGCAACACTGCACAACTTAGATTGACCTTATTTCAAAGCAAAATGTAGAAAGGGCTGAGAATTTAGATTAGTACAAAGGCTCTGGTTTCAGTCCCCAGTACCCTAGGAATAAAAAAAAAAAAACTACAAAGGAACTCTGTGTGCATAGACCAATATTCTAGTAACAGAGTGACTTACGTAATGTACTACTTATGAGCTCAAATCTGCCCTGGAATTTTGAATACCTGTGGTTCTACACTCATAAAGAAGTTGAAACTTCATGTGCTTGAAGAAGCATATGTGATTAAATATTAATGACTAATATGTACTTTTTCAAAAATGTTTTACCTAGCAATTGTAACTTCATTTCTTTAAAAATTACAGTAATATAATTATATGTTAATATTATTTTCCCCATTTTCATACAATAAAATAATGAAACAGAAATATGGAACAACTGCTCTGGGACACACAGTTGATTATAAATGAATATAGGGAAAAGCTAGGCTCCTGGAACTAGTGTATTACTACATTTTATAAAGAGCAACACTTACTAGGAAAGAAAATCATATTTAAGGCAAACCAAAATGAAGGGTTTAGTTGTACATATGTTTCTTAAATGCTTCTTAGACTTTGCTAGAAATATACCAAAAGAACTTAGATCTTTTAAAAAATTTAGGCAACAAAAAGCAAGACATTTTAACTGATATGCATCTATGTGTGATTATACTGAATTGTGTCTCTTGTAAGCATTCCTTTGCCACAAGATTTCCTGTGTAATTATAAGATGAAAAACAGATTGAGGATATTACCCTCTGTGATGGGACTTCTTGCTGTTGCAAATTGAAGATTTTTTTGGAGTTAATTGAAAGCACAGCTTGATCCTCCATGCAGTTTAAATACAGAAATTCAATGCATAGAAAAATAATATATAAATAAATTATGCTAAAGTAAAGTTTGAATTGAGATAAATTGGTCAAATAAAAAGAACTCTGAATTACAGTTATTGCAAAGTCTTCAAACATCTATAAACATATGATGTGTATAAAGCATGGCTTAAGGAAATATTCATCATCTTCAAGAAAACATGCAAATAAACACTAGTGCATTATATCTAAAGTGAGTAGGAATGAAAAGATTCTGCCAGAGACAGTATGTAAATAATAAGGATTTATGTAAGTCCTTTTTGTACAGTATGTCATTTTTTACAAACACATTTTTCTGTAAATACACTAGTATTGTCCCTAAATGACAAATGATAAAACTGACATTTTGTGAAATGAATAATATGAGTTTATGATTAACCAGTGTCAGAGCCAGTTATCATATTTGTAACTATTCAGCTTCTTGAGGACTTTCCTTTAAATTCATCCAAGTAATAGTGTTTGAGATTGAAAGTAATAGAGTTTGTAGGTTCAAAGAACATAGCTTTAATGAACTTTAGAACTCATATTTGGCCTATGAATATAATGAATGAACAACAAATGCACTAAATATCTAACAGTGATTTATACAAATAAACTAGAGTAAGTTGGAAAAAAATAGAGTGCTGGTGGCTAATATTTCCAAGATGTACTCAAAAACGGGTCTCTGCAAGAAAGGAGTTTTTCAAGGTCTTCTCAAATAACTCTTTAAAGAAGTCAAACTTGAACAAAAGAGTAAATTACATACCCTATGCCAGTGGTTAGACCCTATCTTTTCCTTACATGTATATTCCACACCATATTATTTATACATATATAAATTTATGTATATAAAATATTTATTTATACATATGTAAATTTATGTATATGTGTGCATGTATAATACATTATATATGGATAAACACATGAAAACATATATATTGCTTATCCATTTAAAAGTAGTTTCTCAAATAAAATTTAAATGTATTCAGGGGAAAACCAAATATATAACTATGCGTTCTCTACTTAAAGTTATTAGTAGTAGAAACAGTAAAATAAATGTTATATGAGCTGATAGAAATAATTTTAGTCAAGGACATAAAAATACTAATATACAGTAAGATATACTATATGTGTGTGATATGAAATGTTTTTTTGATCACTTTTCATTCTATATGGAAGTGTGTACTATGTATCAGAACATTATCATGTATGTATATTATCCTTTTTCTCAAATGTAAATCACTAAGCCTGGGCATAATTTTCAGAGATATTATGAAGTTGCTGTTACTTATTTCCCTCTTACTATTCAGCTAAAACATTTCCTCCATTTCATAAATGCAAATATATGCTTTTGACCCATTCCATTCAGACAATGAAAGCAAATAATTATATTGGTGAGTTTGCTAGTACTTTTTATGGATGCCTCTGTTCCTACTGTAGTCTATTTCCATGTCAAGTAGAAATATTGTGTAGAACTCACACTTTATTTTTAAAAATCTCACAAATATTCAAAGAATTCCACTTGGAAAAGAACACATGGTTTGGAAGAGAACAGTAGACAGCTGTGGAGAGATTAAGAAACATATTTATAAAATTAGCTCTGCCAGATGAACTACTCATACACTGTAAAGCAAGTATAACTTTAAATAACATAAAATAAAATTAAATATGATACCTTGGGTCACATAAATAAACAGCTGTGTCTCATGGGTAAGTATTAAATCTCTGTCCTGACAGCAAACTATAACGAGTACTACAAGCACCTGAAGAAGAGCCTGGTAACATAGGTATCTCCCCTGTGAATCTTCTTTAGGGTCTTTTCAAAGGTTTGTCTTGACATAACTATTTGAAAACAATTATTACAGCACAAGGTGTCCTGCTGGTTCTGAAGACTAGTTAAGTAAGAAAGCTTGCAAGCTGCCCTGGAGTTTTTGCAGGGCCTTTTTTCTCAGGTTCCTACTTAAAATCTGCATTCTTAAAATTCCTTGAATACAGCATATACTTCCTCTGAAATGTAAGCGTGTCAACTAAGTGTTGCACATCTTTTATATGATCAGTTGTGGAGCTAGTAACAAGTTATACCCAAAATTGGAAAGGCACTATGGCAGCGTATTAGACTGGTAAATCTCTGAAAATTTCACTGTAGTTCCAGGACCTGAATTAGCCTGAAAGGCATTTCTCATCTTTTAGTATGCATGTGCCATAACTAATTACTAATTTGCTTCCTACTTCTTCCTTCTCAGGCTACCCCATATGTTACTATCAGTGTACCAGAAAATTTCTGTTATATAAGGAAGTCAACATCTTTGTGCTGTTGTCTGCATAGAGATTGAATGCTAATATTGACGTGAGGCAAATCCCCAAAAGTGTATTGCTTTCCTTTTCTGGTTAAAAAATAGTTTTCTAGTGGTCCTTCTTAGTATGGTGAAAAGAGTACTTGCTAGATAAATACCTTCATATTAACTTGTACAGGTCTTGTACTAATGAAAATAATACACCTGAAACTGCTGCTAAAATAGAAATCAGGATACATTAACTTTTATTACAGTTCATCATCATACTTGAAATTTAATGAACCTCTACATGGATGAAATGGACAAATTAAATGAGAATGTGTTAAAAAGCAACATTTTTTGAGTGGTACATATGTGTGTGTGAGTGTTTGTTAAAGGTATCCGCTTATTGGATTCACTCAGTGATGCGGTATTTGTTTTTTTGTTTTTGATTTTGTTTTTGGTTTTTAAATTTATTGTTCTGGTAAAAAGAATAAAAAAATTCTTTCACTTAGCTCTACTTACTACAATAGCCATCAGTCTGTGATTTGGAGAGCCAAGATGTGGAATTTCTTGTTTGCCAAAAAATTCTTATTATTCAAGAAGCAGAGGGTAAATGACATGGTGATTTCATGGAAGAAATCATCTACTCATGTACAAGACTTCGGCCCAAGTTTAATTAATTACTTCATATAGTTAAAACTTGTGATAGTAAGCCACACGTATGCTGTATTTATGGAAATAACACCAATCTTGTGTCTACTAAAGTACGAATAGTCCTATTTTGCCCTATTGATATAATCAAAGTAAGTGGAACTACTTCTCAATGAAGAGGTAATAGAGAAAGATTTCTAATACATCATTAATTAATTTTGAATAATCCTTCCTGAAGGCAAATCTGACTTAACGAATTCCGGATTGGTCTTGCATTTTAGAGAAACATTGAAATATTCAATTATGTGAATTTGTGTCAAATTTATGCCTTCAAATCTAAAAATTCTGTATCTATTTAATCAAATAATACATTAAAAAAAGGTACATTATCTTAGTATCTTCAGTACATTAGATAGTCCACATATTATATTTCTTAGGAACTTGCTATTATTTTGTCATCACAAAAACCTCTGTGTTTTAAAACATTTTTACCTTTCATTTCTGCTTTCAAATATAATAATTTCATTCCTTTTAATTCTGGAGGTCGAAGACAGTATTAGAATCATAATTACTTTGAAATTAAGAGCATTATCTTAATAATAGTATTTCTTCACTTTGCCCTCCTCTGAATGGTTGGGGAATCACATAGCATTATATGTAAACTGATCCTCTCTTCCCCACCAATGAATTTCTCAATTCTTCATTAAAGAAATTTGTTCTGTTTTCTTTCTAAGTATGCAAGAGTGTGTATATGTGCAGATGTTTCATATAGACTGCATCTCAGGATTTCCATCACCCTAAGCATTTGTAGTTTTTTCATTTTCATTACATCAGAGCAGTTTTGATATCTAACCTCACTAAATCAAAGTTAATACTGAGTTCAAATTCCAATCTGTTCACTACAAAATTCAGCCACAATTATTGTTTGAACTATTATAAAACATTCAGAACATGTGATAAAGTCTCTAAAAGGTTAATTTAATGTGAAAACTATATTTTCTATAATATTCTTGTCATAGTTCACTTTGTGTTACTGCAATAAAATATTTGAAACTGGGTTCTTTACAAGGAAAGTAGGTTAATTTTGGCTTATAATTTTGGAGGCCCATAGTATATGTGAACTGAGTCAAATACATAAAGTGGCCTTGTTTTAGAACAATTTACTCTGTAGGTAACAACTTACTCTAACCAAAGCCCAGAGACCTAACCTACAATCGGGGGCACTGATAAAAATCCCCAAATTCCTGTTTGGAAGTCTACACCTTCACATGCCACTATATTCAATACTGTTTCATTCAGGGACCAGTCAGAACACAGAAAACAACACGGTGAGCCAGTGAGGGTCCATAAAGGTGAACAGCTTCTGTACTTGTCTTTAAAGTTACCCATTCAGGAAACTGGTAACAGCACTCTAAAATCAATTATGATGGCACCTTAGAAATAAAGAAAAACTTGAGTCATTTTAGGAAAATGGTTGTACTTTGGGACCGTAATGTTAAGTGAAAGAAGTCAGACACACAAGCTTTACGTTGCAGTTTCTCTTATATGGTAAACCCAAATTAAAAATAGAAGATAGATACTAGCAAGTAGGAAGACAGATTTTTCTCCGATGGGATGAGGATCAAGAAATGAGGGAGAGAAAAGAAAGGGAAAGAAAGGGGATATAAAAAATTAGGATGTGTTCTGTGCATGTTCCAACTCTGCACAAGTATGCAAATATCACATACTGAAAATACATCCTAATAAAAATATTCTAATGCAAAAAAAGAAGTAGTAATATGTGATTTTACACACTGAGTATTTAAACCTGCTTTAATTACTTGCCTTTAGAGATTTAAAAACATGAAATTCTATGTAAGAAATTCTATTTTTCATGTCTACATAGCTAATTTAAGTATGATATCAAATCAGTTATAAGTAATAAATATCTAGGTTCAATAATTATTTTAGGTGAGTCATACAAGTTATGACTCAACAGATACATTCTGATGTAAAGAAAAGTTTGTTTTCCAGTACATTTGCATTTTAAAAATGTGGGAAAAATCTGGAAAAATTTGCACTTTTTAATTAAAGCATTTATTAATCAGAGAATTTCTCATATATCTAATAATCATTATATATATAATTAAAATTTTAATATGATCACAAGTGATAAATGCACAAAATTTAGGAAAGTGTTTACTGATGAATTCACATACCTAGATCAATTTGATCCAATGCATGAGTAGCATTTCAGAGAGCCAGGATTAGGCAATGATGTGAGCATTATCACATTTGCAGAAGTCATCTCACTATAGACAGCCAAATGGTGAAATGAATATCATCTAAAAAAATTAGTAATTTGGATACTATTCAAGTGATTATTGGCCTCCAAAGTTCCCAAGTAATAAGCAAAAGATAAAAACCAGTCATCCTAGGCAAGAGTTCAAATTTGAAAATTGGGAGAACATGCCAAGGCAGCAGTCCAATTCTATAAATGAATTCAGTATTGGGAGGGGCAGCTCATGAAGTGGTACAGCTGGGCATGGCATGAGTTTTTGTTCATTCATCTGATTAATCAAATCATAGTTCTCATTAAGAGCAAAGGATATGCCAAGGACTGGTTTCTGGTCCCTGATCTAGCATGAGTCACCTTAGGCCTTCTGCAGTTCTGAATGCAAAGGTGAGGGAGTGAGTTGACATAAGCACAGTCACTAGTAGGAGTGCTGAAGAAAACACAGGAGTGCAATTGGACCACAAATGATATCCTGCAAAGGATGCTGCCACAGGGGTAAAGAGACATCAAGGACACGTGAAGCAATAGAGTTGACTAACAATCAATGACAAAAAAATCAAAAACCCCTGAAGACAAAGCATTACTTCAATGAGTTGAACTGACTTTTGACATTTATTCAGAGAAAATAATTAGTTTATTAATGACATAATTTTTAAATTGAGGCAGCATTGTGAATCATGGGGTAAATAAAAGGTAATGGAAAAGGTAACTCTAAAGATTGGACATAGCTACCTGTTTGGGGCCAAAGCACTGAATAAAGTGGTAAATTGAAGAAACTCAGAAAATAAAAAGTGTTAATACATACGATATCCACACCCATGTTTATAGTGGTACAGTTTGTAATAACTAAATCTTGAAAATAGCCTAAATGCCCATCAATTGGTGAATTGATAACAAAGATGTGGTTACAGCTGGGCATGGTGACACACACCTATAATTCCGACACTCAGGAGACTGAGGCAGGAGGATCATTGAGAGCTTGAGACCAACCTGGGCTATGATGTGAGCTCAAGGGCAGCCTGAACTGCATAGTGAGACCCTGTCTCAAAAAAGACAAAAAATCAAACAAACAAACAAAAAACCATTTTTTAATGCAATGGAGTATTACTCTGCCATTAAAAAGGAAAGCTTCAGACATTTATAATTAAATGGTTGCACCTTGAGACCATACTCATAAGTGAAATAAATCAGACTCACATGTATAAATACCATACTGTTTCTCTGGTGTGAGAAACCAAAAGTGTAAATAAAGATCAAAATGTGTATTATGTATTGTGAAATAGGAAGCAAATGTTTCAATGGGAGGGGAACAAAAGATGGGAGGGTGGAAAGAAAAGAAAGGAAACGCAAAAAACATGAGAAAAAAGGAAAAAAATGCAATCAAAACTTTACTAAATGGGGAGGAGAAGAGTGCTTGAAGGGAGGGTAGGGGAATGGGAAAAAAGAAACAAGTTATAACATGTAAAATCTCTAAGATGAATGCGATCATTATATATCTCAAATGTACCAATGAAATCTGAAACTGTAAAAACCGTACATAAGACCCAAAAGGAAATTAGTTACACAGGTAAATAATTATCATTATCTAACTGTTGAACATACATAGTATGAAAACAAAATAAAAATGAAGGGGAGCATGACATACACATGTTTAGAGACCTTACTTTAATTTTTAAAACAAAATAATTGGGTTGTATATTTAAAAAGATATACACCCTGAAGTTATTTATTCATATAAGTCAACAAAGCTGAGTCTCATTATGAGATTTAGCATATTACAGAATTCAGCTGAATATTCAAAATCAAGGACAAAGTAATGGCGTCCTTTCCAACAGTCTTGACAAATGTGAAAGATGCTCCAATTGATAACACTTGGAGAGAAATGTTTACAGTACTCGTTCTCTAATTATCTCTCCAAACCTCAAATGTGTTACTGCATGCTTCACCAAGTCACTCCCTCAGTTTTTCCCTAGGCCCATTCTCATATTGAGCCAAATTCTCTGAATTTTGAGGGAAAATCTTTATCCTATATTAAGTGTGTAGTCCTTCCTCCTCCCAGAAACAATGCTCTGAATTTTCCAATGCAAAATAATCAAATCAAGTAGAGTTCCTTTTAGTTCTGTCATTCAGTCTCTACTCTGATCTGAACAAAAAGCTATAGTAGCTACACATACTTATACACTTATTAATCTTTTTATGAAAGATGAGTCTCTTGAAAGAAAATTATGATTGACTTTCAATATTTCAGCTTACTTGGTTCTATGAACCATTTGAATATGAAAATGTTATGTTCAAATGCCTAATGTAAAATGACATACAATGTTGCACAACCTAGGAATTGTCTCATGTACTGTAAAAAATCAACTCTAGAGTATTTATAGTAACTAGTACAATACAGATGATGTGTGAATATTTGCTATACTGTATTATTTAGGGAATAATGACAAAACATGTTTGTATATTTTCAGTGAAGAAACATTTTTTTCCAATTTTTCAATCCACAATTATTTGAATCTGTGAATGTTGGACTGAACAGATGAAGACAGCCTGCAGTATTCATTAATTTATTAGCCGTTTCACAGTTTACAAACATGGTCACCCTGACATCTGAACCACCTCTGTATAAACATGACTACATTAGAAGAAACTACATTTTTCAAAAGAGTATATCTTAACGTGATAATTTTACAACCCACCAATATCTACTCCCACAAATCTCACCTATGTTAAGTGTGCTATAGTTGAAAGTGCATGTTGATTTAATTTTTATGCTTCTTCCTCATTTGTGGCAATATTCCAATCTTCTTAAAATCTATGAAGGTATTTGAACCTGTGTGTATGAATATGCATACATGCATGTGATTTTCAGTCAAATATTTAAAAATCAAATGAATGAAATGTGCAAAATAGCTCAATAGATAATGATTTCTTGCAGTTTCACAAGAATAGCAGCATTTCCAAGAATAATGTCCTGACACTTGCCAGCTGTGGGAGTTGTATTTCAGATAAACAACACTGGGCTCATTTTAGTCTGTCATCATATAACAGCTGCTGTATAAAGAATTTCAGATTTCTATATTTTATTTCCAAGGGAGAAGGTCATAAACATTGAAAGAATTAGTAATGAAGACAGTATATTTTTGCATTTTGTTCTTAGTTCAAAGTGGAAACAGATTAAAAGTTTCAAATGTTTTTGTATGTTGAGTGGTGATAATGAGACTTATTATAAAAATGAAGAGTGATGAAAAAATACATTATGGATTTTAAGGAATTTTCTCCACCAGAAAGCAGTGGTATTAAGCTTATGAAAACAATAAAAACATTTGTAACAGGTTGTGTTAAGCATAAAATAATAGAATAAACAATGAAAATAGATTATAAATTACCAGAGTGCATCCCACAAGGCAATAATAATTGCTGTAATATTTTGCTTTGGCTATGGGAAGACATGCTTATAAACCATATGCTCTTTTTATTCAGTTTTTAATAAATTCTTTATTGTTAAAGCATTCATACAAGAATTAGAAATGTCTGCATAAAAATAAAATTTAAATACTTTTCTATTGTACAAAGATTTGTTCATTTCGCCTACAGCACTTCGTGAAATAACCTAATACACAACCAGCGTTAATTTAAAGAGTGCACAAAAAAGAAATTCAAGTTCACCACACGACTTTCTGAGTGTGCTGCCTGATGGCACCAGGGATTTATGCTCTGGAACAGGTACATTCATGTACAGAAAATGTACACATTTTAATTATGCAGTTCCTCGGGTTTGACCAATCGGTTCACACGTAAAATCCACACCTCAATCAAAATACAGAGCATTGTCTTTATGGTTAAATTTTCTTCTATTTCCCTTAAATTCTAGTTACTCCCATGGCACACAGTATTCTGATTTCTGTAGTTTGAAAGCTGTTCATGTATATAATGATACAGAATATGCTACTTTTCCCAGTCATTTGTTTAATTTGTTTTCTTTTTTATAATGCAAAGGTGATATCTCAGAACACTGATAATTAGGTCTTATTTTATAGTAAATATTTATAATTTGATTACTTTTCATAATGTTATTTTAATTTCATGCCTATAGTATATGTTGTATTTTTATAAATGTTCAAATCACATTTTCTGATTTCCACTGTGATATTTTCATTGACCCATGAATTATTTAAAGGTGCATTAGTTAATTTCCAAATAACTTTGGATAATCTAGATAAATGTTATTAGTAACCTTTCATTTAATTATTCATGTAATTATGGTGTCATGACATTCTGTAATATTTCAAATTTTGAAATTCATTGTGACATGTTACAGTTCAGTATATGCTTTATACTGAAGAATTTTTCATGAGTCTAAAAGAATGTTTAAGTTTCACCATGCGGTAGTGTCCTATATATTTCCATTAGTTCAGCTTAGTTGATGATATTACTCAACTCATATGTAAGCTCACAGCTGTTTTTTGGTTTTTTTTGTCTTTTTTCTTGCCACTATTAAAATAGGGATATTAAGCTTTAATTGAAAGTTGTGCATTTGTCTTTTGGTTTTTTTAAATATGTCAGTAATATTTTCATTAATAAATACATACACATTCATTTAGTTTTATTTTGTAGTGTTCAAATGGAGTTCTGTAATTAGGTGCCTACATATAGACTGTTACAGTGTTTGTGTATCTTTCTCTCGGTGGTTATGCACAGTTTTGGAAGTCTAATCTGTTTCATACTAATAAACTGTCAGATTTCATATATACAATATTTATGACATTTTTGTTATAAACTAGTTGGATCTTTATATTTAATTTGGTGTTTATCACTGAAAAACACAATATAGTTGAGTCCACAGTAATTGACATATGTCTAACTTTCTCATTGGTGGTAGTAGCATATTTATAATTAATGTGGTTAGATCACAGACATAATAGGAATTAAGTCTATCACTTTATTCATTGTGTATTTGTTTTCTTTCTTCATTATGTCTTTTGTATTCTTTCCTGAAATAATTTGAATTAATTAAATTTTTTATTTCATCTCAAGCTTCACCCATAAATTTATTCATCTTTAGTGGTTATTCTTGGTGACAATGGTCATGTAAAATTACAATCTTTATCTTAAAATTCCATTAACCATTTTAATACAAGGGACTTGCTATGGTGCATTTTAGTTCTACCCCTGCCGCTTTTCATTTAATTGCCATATTTTAATAAAATAATATTATGATAACATGCCAAAATGTGATTTTTTTCAAAGATAAATTTTTTCAAATAAACTAGGAGAGAAATTGTCAAATCTCTGGCATGTACAATTACTTATAATTCTCAGGCATGCTTCATTTTCAAAAGAAGTTCCCCATGTCTCAGTGACCACATATGCCCTCTATCTTTAAGCAAGCATATATTCTCACAGAACATTTTATATTACTTTAAATATTATTTTTCACTTACTCTAGAGTGTATGTATATTAGTATGCAATTATTAAATGCCAATGTTACTGAACAAGAGACCACTTACAAATTGAGTCTACACAGTTTATAAAACAATGGAAATCACTGTATCACACACACACAAGTACATATATGCATACCCATGTGTTATGGTTTGTGTCTAGGTGGCCCCCCAAGCCTCATGTAGTCTTAGAATCTGTTGAATGTAGCATTCATGATTGCTTTGTTGTCTAGCACTGGGATTGGCAGTGTAAGTGCTGCACTCACCCAGGGTTGGAGCTGACATACAATGTAAGGCTGTGAAGGAGGACTGTTCTTCCCTCTTTTGCACTGTTTGCGCTTGCCACTTGCAGCTGCCATGAATGACTACCCCTCAGTCATGCCACCATGCCTTGGAACCAGCTGAGTATGGACTAAAACCTCCATAACTGTAAGAAATATACCTCTCCTTCCTTCGTGTTGGCCATCAGGTATTTGTGTCAGCAACCAGAGAAAAGTAACCAAGACACCATGAAAGATACTATAATGACTTTATTATAGTAATAATGACTTTATTATTACTTTTTCAAGCAACAGTCCTTATTATAAATCTTAAAAATTAAATGTATTTTACTTATGCTACCAGATTATGAGAAATTAAAGATCCATAATTAAAATATAATTGCAGCATGTCTTACAATTAATGATTTCAATATGTGTGAATGTCAATACTAGCATTTAGTTAAATTACATGTATCCTTCAACATTATAGTTAAAATTTATAACATCATAATATATTAACTGTAAGTAATTGCATAATATCCAAACCACTGAGAGACCTTGAATCCATTAGTGACTTCATAAATAATACTTATACATCATGATCAGTGGCCAACTGTGTCACTCTTTTCAAAGTCTAACAGTAATTTGCCACAGTATATTTGTTATTGAGTTGACCCAGACTGCAAACCATGTGTTTGTGTGGCCCCCATCTCCCAGGAATAAACTCACTTCATATCACAAAACAGAGGCAAAATGACCAATGAAGATCAATTACAGAAAGTAAATTGAAATTGATAATGAGTGAAATTGAAATAAAAGTCAATGGAGTTAAAAGTAGCAGTTGACCACTTGGCTGTTGACCATATCACACTTGGAGAGATTCTAGGTATATAATCAGAAAACCAGTGACTCTATACTTATCAGCATAAATAAAGAAAGTGGTTTGGATGAAAAAATACAGATACTGAATGATACCATGAAAAACTTCAGATTAAAATCTTTGGGATATTTTTCACAATACTGAAAGTGAAAATGATGAAACGTTGGAAGCTAGTTTATATTTACAAAGCAGCATGAAAATACATCATAATAGAGAAAGAATATTATTTAAGTAATGTAAGCACTGTCCAAATCGTGTTTACAGAAGCACTAGTCAAATGCGTTTGATATTTCTTTATTAATAAATGAAATATTTTCTCAATGGGTTTTATATCTTAGAGTATAATAAATAATACTCTGTTGCTTTCTTTATATAATTATTGCCAGAAGAAATAGTTTATTGTTGTGAAAAAAGTTTTTAAAGCTATGAAATTTTCTAATTGATAATTGGTTTGTATGATTTCAAATTTTATGGTCATTTTTAGAATGATGACTGATTTTCATTTATAAAATTACTCATTGTTTTTGTGGGTAAATTTGGATTTGAATTCCACATGGCCATATGTGTACCATTTTATTAAATTCTAAAAAATATACTCCTAAATGGCTCTGCATTCTTTTGTGTACTTTGACTCACAAAGTTTGTAAGGTATACAGAAGATGTCTCACAAATTATTCTCCATCAGAGAGAATAAGAAGAAATTGTACTCCAGATGAGTGCTCATGAATATCTATTTTTATATGAGTATGACACATTTCTAATATAAATAAGGGAAAGGTATTTTAAAGTATGATTAGTAAATGTGGCAGTGGTGGAACATAAATAAAGGAAAAATTAACAGGACTCTGTGTTGGGAAAAAAACCTAAAAACTACAAGAATGTCTTATTTAATAAATACCAGAGAGTTGATTGCTTTGAATTACACAATATTTACAGAAAAACAGAATGCTTTGTTTCCAAACTGTGCTCATGCATGTAAAAAAGTAGTAACATAAATGGCATAAATACAGAAACGAAAATAATGAATAGGTCAGCTGTGGATTTAGGTACCTATATAAATTTGAAGGTGTGCCATTTTAAAATTGAATAATTAATAATTCAACACTTTACCTTTACCCTTTAACCTATCAAGCTATAAGTAAGCAAATGTGTAGCTTCACTTTAATAAAGCATGCATGTACTTATGCATTCCATATAATCATACAACTTGATAAGGTGGGAAAATCAGAAATATTATTTGTGTAAATGGAAAATAAAAGTAGAGATTATATGAAGCTTATTGCTATAGTTTAATTTTTTTCTTCAAAAGTCATTTCAGAAGGAATATTCATCCATTGAAAAAATATGTTAGAAAGTGCAGTAAATCATTTGCTTTTCATTTTCTATGATACAAATATACAGAATTCTGTATCCAAATAGATAAAAATGTATGTCATAAATTGATGCTTATTCAAGGGACACCATATGACACATCTAAATTCTGGTCCTTTTAACTCTTTTATGTGAATGTAGCTATCATTCCAATGATTGCACGATGCAAATATTATTATGAGATCTATTTTACAAAGAAACTGAAAAACTGACAAGTTAAACAACTTTCCCAATGTTTTCACCCCATAAGTACAAGATTAGATTTCAAATTCCAAGGAAGAAAGAAAGCAAGCAAGCAAACAAGAAAGAAAACCTAATTTAATGCTGTCAGTTACATTTCTACTGTTTTACATGAATAAATAATAGTGTATAGATGGAAACACATTTTTCAATTCCACTTTCCTGTCCATTTAAAGCACTTACAGTATACAATAATGTAAACTATTCTTACTGAGAATTATACTTTAGCTTTCTTAATTATAATTTTTTTAAAGGATACAGAATTGGTAATGGATTTCTGTTTCATCCAGAAGTTCACACAAGTGATATGCTGCCATATAATTGTCATTCAACTTAATAAAGAAGTAAATACTTTTCTTTCTTACATTCTAATATTTATTGGTAAACGGGGCTTGTAATATTTACTGCCTCATTGTATAAACCAGATGTAACCTTGCATTCATCTGCATAGATATCAGTTCAAATTTGAGCCAAATCATGATTTAATAAATTTAAATAAACCATTCCAGAAATGTTTTCAAATTTATACAAATTCTCGCAACATTTTTTCTACATCAAATCATGGCTAAGAAATACAGTCACTCTATTATTACCTGTGAAACCCTAATTAATACACATTAAACCTTTGATAATATCTGTATGAAAAAATTTATAACTCTTGTAATTCATAAATTCGCATTGTCTGTTTCCTTTTTTCTTTACACAAACTTGAAAATATTTTCTCTGTTTTGTGCAGAAAAATTCTTTTGATAAGCAGGCTGAAAATTTTCAATTTATACCTAAATAAGGAATCAAAAAGTATGTACTACTTCTTCACCTGTACATGCATGCCCTCAGGGCTAATAGCACACACACACACACACACACACACACACACACACACACATACACACACAGATGCCAGCACGCTGTACTGAATAATTAACGAAAAGAATGCAACTTCCTTTCTAAATGAGTGACAGAAAGTAAGTTTTTCAGATTCATAATCGTGATGTTAGGAATACTGTGCCCAAAGCTGTTAATTAATTTATAACTATGCAATGCCAAGTACGTTCATATATGTTTAATGTATATATAATAATATGCCTAGTTAGTTGATATCACCATAACAAGTACAGTAAGTCCCTAACTGACAAACATTTGAGTTTCAAACTTTCACATATATGAACAGCTCTCCCAGTAAGAACTTTTCCAGGTGCAAACAAATCATGGAAGCAGCTCAGGTAGATACCAGACACATCACAGTTGTGCTGCTGTGTGCTGTGCAATATTGTACAGCAGTACAGTGCTTAACCAGGGTCTCGGATGTACAGAATCAAGAAGAAAAGCAGGCGTGATGTGGAGGGAACTACTAGGAAATGCAAAGCAATAGTCACTGAATATTTTGTCAAAGATGTATGACTCACTTTGTAGAATTTATCAACGAATTTAACTTATCAAGTTGCTCCCGAAAGGAAACTTGTTCATAAGTCTGGAACTTAATGTAATTGTTAGACAATGGAAACTATACTGAGGGTGTTCATTCAGCCTAGCTGGAAAAGTCATCTAGACAAGAGGAACTTTGTGCAGTTTTTCTAAGTTTATCTGGTTGTCTAAACACAAATATTTGGACAAAATAGAGTAAAGGGAGTGATGAAATGGCAGCGAGTGAAAAGGTGGTAGCACAGTCAAGGCTAAACAAACACATCTCATTACTGAGGTGAAGGGAACAGCATGTACGAGGTGAAGACACATTTTAAAGACAATGATGAATGACTATGAAATTGACTTGGATTTAGCCATGGTATTGAGAAAGATCAGACTTTTTAATTTCAGGGTAGGATGGAGACTTGGTATATGACAGGTGAATGAGTTATGAAATAGGGTGTTGTTTTCAATCATTTCAATACGCCACCATTTTAATGAAAAAGGTGGAAAATGGCTTCCATTACTTATCCTTTGCCTTATACTTGTGTTATTAAAACAAAACACCACATCCTGGGCAATTCAGAAGAACATATGTGTGTTCCTTGTAGCCTTGGAGATCTGGAAGTGCAAGAACCAAGTACCAGTTTGAGGTGAGGGCTCCTCTGTTCTTCCCAGAACACCTTGTTGCTCTGTCTTTTGGAGGGCATGAATTCTATCTCAATACAGGGCAAAAAGGAGCGTAAGGACTAACTTTCCCTGTGGAGTTCTCTTAAAAGGAACTAATCGTATCCAGGAAGACAGAGATCTCATGGCCTACTCACCTCCTAAAGTTCTCATTTCTTAATAAGTTTAAGCATGAATTTTAGAGGAAAAAACAAAAATTTAAATCATAGCATAATTCCTGATGCAAGAGGGGTAAAATAATATTGGAAAATGTTTCCTGAGCTGGAAGTCACAAATTTGGTGCTCTACTTAACCTCTGCAACAAAAGGCTAAGTCACCTTGAAAGCCTTGTGCTTGCCAGGCAGGTGCTTATGCCACTGAGCCATCTCCCTGACCCTGAGTGGCTTTTTGAATCTTATTTTCCATTGTTTGTGTAACTGAAACAATAATTTTTATCTATTTCCATTGTGGTATATGGTGAAAACAAAAATTTAAAATTTGTAAACATATTTTAAGTATTTGATTATTAAGCAAAATTATTATATGTTTGTGAATATATTTGCTTATTTCATTAACTTCCTTTCTGTAATACCACATATATGGATCAGCATTAGTCAACCAAGAATGGCCACTTCAAGAACTCCAGAACAAGATTTTTGATTCATATAGGAAAGATTTCCTGGTCAGCAGAAACAAATCTTCACATAGATATTCAAGAGATGTCAACTACAATGGCAAAAAAAGAAAGTTGAAAATGACGGGACGTATTTGTCATTGGAAGTGTTTCCAAAAGAGTGAAGTTAATAATACACAGGGCAGACATTCAATCAGGCAGCTGTCTCAGATCAACTAGAAAATGATCTTGACAGAAAAATCTGTAAAGTAGTTGCCAAATGTTTGATACCTAAATACTAAAGTAGGTTACCAATGACATCCCAGAATCAAGGGATTTCACAGATAACGGTATCATAGACTCCTGATTCTTGAATCATAGAAGGTTAAAGTTGGAAAAACTTTAGTAGTGTCAATGATTTTTTAACCCAATTCAAAAAATATTTTAATAATGCACCCATCTTATGGTTAAATTTGTATAAAAAAACACATTTAGTCCTGTGTTCCTCAACAAACATATTTATATTATTACAACTAACTAGATTTACATATCAGTGAATTTTGTAAGATAGTCTAAATTAACATTCAATTTGCTCTTCTTTTCATTATTTTTCACGGTAGATGCTTAGAAGGTTTCAGATATCTTTTTTGTAATATATGAATTCAATGATATAATCTTACCTGTAAAATTTGGTTTTTTTAGTATACAAATATTGGTAAGTTATATTTTCACATTCATGTAGCCAAAATCTCACTTCAGTATTTTTTCTTTCACCAGTGTCTTATTTGGAAATACATTGTTTAATTTCCATCTATTTTCTGATTTTCCAATTATTCTTTGTCTTATTGAATCCTAAACTAAATTTCATTGTGGGGTGAAAAGAGACATTATATGATTTATGCGATTTTAAATTTGTTAAGATGTATTTTTATGACTTAAAATGTGGATTATTTTGTTAAGAGTGACACATGACCTTGAAGAAAATGCATATCTGGATGATGCTGGATAAAAGAGTCTGCGTACATCAATGATATCCTGTTGAATGATGCTATTGTTGAATTCAACTATGTCCTTTCTCATTTTATTCCTACTGGATTTGTCCATTTTTCATAGATAGACATTGAAGTTCCAAGTACTCCACTGAATTTGCCTATTTTTTTCTGCAGTTCTTGACTTTTTTGTCTTATACATTTAGATGCTCTGCTGTCAAATGCATATAGTAGATATTAAAAGTTATGTCTTCTTGGACGTTGGACTCCATTATTATCTACTATCTTAATATATTTGTGATAATTTTTTTGTTTTGTAGTTTTCTGTCTGAAATTAATGTAATTACTTTCACTTTCTTTTGAATACTATTATCTACTCATTTGTTTTTAAAAGTATAAATGTCTGTATACTTTTGCACTCTTGTGTTTAATGCACTTGTTCTAGCTTTCCATTTTTGCTCTTTCCTTCTGTGACTGAGTATTTTGTATGACTATTTCCTTCTCTTTCTCAGCACATGAGTTAATATTTTCTACTTTTTAAGATTTCCATGACATTTGTTGAATATCATGAGAATTTTATATCGAAATCCTAATTCCTTACTCTTATCCTTTATTGTCATTATTTCATTTATGCATACATAAATATAGATATATAAATATGTATATGCATAGACATGTATATGCATAGATATGTATATATATATATATAAATAGATGCACATATGCTCCATATTCACATACATAATTATACATGGCTTATTGATGTGGATACCTGAGGAGAAATACATAATTAGGTATTTTTATCATCCAAAATCAGAAAGTATACATATGCAACCTAAATAGTATAGCCTATCACATTTCTAAGCTATAAAATATAGGTGATTTATTTTTTTTCTTTTACTTTTTAATCTTTTTGTTTAGATGCAACACACAAATACATACATTACCCTAGGCTTATATAGGTTCAGTGTCTTCAGTGTCACTGTATTTCACCCCCACATTTTGTCCCACTGGACTGACTTAAAGGTCAATAACATTCATGAAGTGACTCAGGAATGATAATAATACTTTTTCCTGGAACACCTTCTGAAGGACATGCCTGAAGCTGCTTTACTGTTATTTTTTAATAAGTAGGAACATACATTGACATAGTGATAAAATATATAGATAATACATAATTAGCAGTTAGTATCTTTATCAAGTAGACCATGTACACTATTTATGTTCTGTAGTTTTATATGACTGTAAATGCAGTATATTAGTTTAATCCAAAATGACCACAAACTCATAAGTAATGCATTGTTCTATGATGTTACAGCAGCTATAACATCAATAGTTCACAGTAACTTTTCAACTCTATTACAAACTTATAGAGCCATCATTATATGCGTGGCCAGTCGTTGACCAAATATTATAATGCAGTATGACAATACATATGCTTGCCTGTAGCAGATAGATAAATGCATACAAACATACACATAGCATTACACAAGCCTGCACAACATAATACACTATTGCTATTATTTTGAAGAAATTTATCAGTTGGTTTTGTTTAGAATCTATAAAGGCTTTGAATTTAACTTCAGTTATTATTTCTTTAATGATCTTTTCTTTACATAGATCATAGTTTCTGATTTATATTATTTTTCTTGTCACCAAAAGACATGTTTTAGGGCCAAGGATTTAGCTCAGTGGCATAAATGCCTGCGTGGCAAGCACAGGTCATGAGTTCAATCCCCAGCACCAAAAAAAAAAAAAAAAAAAAACACCAAACCTCTTTTAATGTTCCTTGCAAAACACATCTACTAACGGAAAATGCACTTAGGTTTTGTTCATTCTGCAACAGATTATTTCTTCATTGCTTTTGAAGGGTACCTTCACAAGGTACAAAATTCTAGGTTGGTGGTTTTTCTTTTTCTTTTCTTTTTCACTTTTTCCAACACTTTAAATATTTTACTTCATTATTTTATGGCTTGTACAATTTCTCAGGAGAATCCACCCACATAAGTCTAGGCTCTGTTCCTGTAAGGGTAAAGTGTATTTTCTCTACCTTATTTCAAGATATTCTCATTATCTTTAGTTGGAAGGTTGTTTGCCTGGGCTAGTCTTCTGACTTTTATATTCCCTGATATTTATTAAGATTCCTGGAAGTGCAGTTTTTCAGAAATTTGGAGAAATTTTTCAGTTATTGTTTCTTCAAAATTTTTTCTGTTCCTTTTTCTCATTTTTCTTTTTTATTTCCTTTTCGCCTGCCACCACTTTTGTAAGTATATCAAATTTCTTAAATATTCCATTCTGTTTTATAGGGTTTTGTCATCTATGTTTTCTTTTCTTTATAGTTCTGTAAGTTTCTACACACTACTGAAAATATATGTAAATGTAAATATGAAAACAAAGATCATTTTAGAAGCCTATTGTATATAATTGCCTGTAATTATTGTTTAACTGATTACTAGAATTTGCCAGGGAAATCTTGTATTGCTTCAGTTTGTAGTTGAAACATGTTCATTTTTATATATTTTAATTAAAAAGGAGTATTAAAGGTAATTTTTCTCTTGGGTGATGTTATCTTGTACTGTAGGAGAGGATACCCACAATAACAAATGTGAAGATTCCCACAATTATAAATGTGAAGGTGTTACTGTTTTTACAATTCTAAAATTTCCTTTATGTTTTACATTATGCCATTTTCCTATTGAGAATTCCTATCTCAATTATTCCACAAGTGTTTTGTTTTACCAATTCTGTGTGTTTATAACAGCTCTTTTATACGTTTTGATACCTTCAACATTCAGTTCATGATGGGTATCATGTCTGTTGATTTTCTTTCTCTAGAGAATTTTTCAGATTTTCCTGTTTTTTCATGAAGTTATGTGGGATTGAGTATGTGGCATTTTGAATATTTTCAGAGTGTGGATCTTGTTTAAATTCTATGCAAAATGAATATACTTTTGTGTTTATAGTAAATATGTTTTCTTGTTTCAGTGGGCAATGTATCTTCTAAGGTTTCCCTCAGTTTTGACCCATCTACCATGAACTCTGGTTCTAATTCAGTTCGATTTAATGACTTCTCACAGAAATTTAGATCTGTCTTGCATGTCTTCCACTCATAGGTAAACTAGGACCTTGATCATGGTCTAATTTGTTGTTTAGTCCTCAGATACTCAGAATTTTGATAAAGATCATGTGCAAAAAATATGCAAAATTGACGCAAGCTCTGGAATTCATACTTGACTCAGTGTTATACCATTTTCAACATCCCTCTTCTATACTTTGCTTAGCACTTACCTACAAGAAAATGCAACTTCTGCTGAGTCCTCTGACTAAAATCTGCTGGAGATTAGTGTCCATTTCTGTTGCACATTCCTAAACAGATTAATTCTGTTTTGAGAGATGAACTATAAGAGTATAAGGAAAAATTGCCACAGGAAACCCCTCATCATCTTTGGTTCTCAGTTCGTTTGGTAAGAAGGACCTTTCTTCTAGAAGTTATAGATGATGGCAAAGCTCCAGCTTCACTTATTGTTTCTGTGAATGGATTTCAGCTTCAGAATCGGGGTTTTTTTTTTGGCACCGGGGATTGAACTCACGACCTTGCGCTTGCCGGGCAGGCGCTTAGACCGCTGAGCTAGATCCCCAGCCCTCAGAATCGGGGGTTAAGGAATGAAACAGATTATGTGTATCCATCACTTAGTTCCTACTTTTTAGGAGACTGAGAAAAATTCTAGATACAACTAACTTCAAAATTTCCTGTTTTAAATTTTGCCTGATATTTGTTAAGCACATAGGGAATTCAAAAAATGACAAAGACATCTCTGCTGGTATCCACATGAAGTTTCAGATACTCGGGATGCTGAAGCAGGAGGATTGCACATTCAGGTCACCTTAGGAAATTTAGCAAGATCAAGTCTCAAAAAAAATAAAATTGTGATATAGATCAGTGACAAATCAGTGAAGTCCTGGGTAAAATTCTCAATAATACACACACA
>RJWT010011352.1:0-23372 GCA_004365215.1 Cuniculus paca
TAAAGGCTGGGGATGCAACTCAGTGTGAAGGTGTTGGTTTCTATCTCCAGAACTGGGAAAAATACCAGAAGCATCCTTCCTCATATTTTCCTGCCTCTGTCTGACCACCCTTCTTCTTAACACATGCTTTGGTCTTCTAAGAGTAGAACACTGTGCCTTTCCAATCCATGACTTACACACACACACACACACACACACACACACACACACACACACACAGAAACTTTTTGTTTGGAGGCAGAGAACTTGGAGACTCTTCAAGAAATACCATCCTCTGGTCCAAAGCTCTATGCTATGATGGGAAGACAGAGGACAAAATCTGAACTTCAGTGTTTGTGGTATCAGAGTGATACTTGTTTTCTACAACTATTGCAGCTATGAATAAACGAGAAGACAAAAACATATTTTAAACACTAAAAAAAGGTATAGATCCATAATACAGTATTGTCACTAAAGAAAATAAGATGTATATGTTGAGTTCTCAGAGTACTATTGGTTCAAACTCAAGGAGTTCCAGTTCTGTCTTTGTAGAGTAGCATTTAAAATAATGTGATTCATATCACACAGAGCACAAAACACACGAGCCTTCTATAGGATAAGTTCAATATTATACAATCTACCACCACCACCATTTTTTCATTCACTATCATGCTGAATCCACAGAGGAAAGAATTTCTAATGTGACCAAACATGCTTAGATTTCAAAGTGTAAGAAAGACAAGTATTGTCCTCAAATATGTAATAAATGCATTTTTATTTGGGTCTTTGTCAAATCTTCAAATTGTCCTGGAATTTCAACAAACCTGGCATTCAGGAAATAAGGCCAGCATCCACATTTTCTTACACCGAGAAAGGTGTGGGGGGTATCTGTGAGTGAATATCGCTGATAAAAACATGATAACTGAGTCTCATTACAGCCAAAGACAAGTCTCATATTTTAGCATTTTTATTAAAGCTTTTTAAATTACTGAATGTCTGGTATATTCAATACCAGCCTAAGTGATTTATATTAGTCTATCCCTAGATACTCCATCTAATAAATAACTTGGCAATCTCCTAACCCATAAATATCCCTGGCCCCAGCAAAAAGCAATTAAAGCACATTTAAAAAAAATGGTTTCCCAGCGATCCAGACTACAGTGTTGCTGGACTCTTTCAATAGGATAATTCACACCCTGGACCAAGGATAGGTCAGATCTCCTTACTCACTACCTGGTCACCAGGGGCCAATGCTCCCATTCCTTCAAAAATCAAGGCATTTGCAAATCTATCTTTAAATGTTTAACATCTCCAGATGCATAGAGATTTTAATGTGCAAAATATTATTGGCAGTACCAAGTCTTCAATAATAGTCTAGATAGCTTAGCATAAAAAAAAATGGGCACAACCCTTTTGAGAATGAGTTGTGTGAAAAATGTTTAAAATACATTAAATACGAAGGCAGATGGCTAAAAGGTTATTAGAGTTTCCAGAGTCACTAGCCTAGAAAAGATTTCAGGTTAATGAGGTTCAACCAGCCACCTAGTAAAAAGCCACTGATATTTATGATAGTGACTTCAGGTTCAACGATTTCAGCTGCAAAGGGAGGCCACTCTTCCTGAAAACCTCTTATCTGGCCTTCTCTGAACCTCTAGGGATGTCTGAAAGGGGAAAGCTGGATATTCACTCCTCACACCTATAAATTAGTGTACTCTGTGGATACACCCTGCCAGCACACAGGCAGAAGAGGAAAAGCCACATAGAAACATACTCTGTCATACAAAGGGAGGCTTCTGGGACAGTGCCTTCAGTAGAAATGGATTTTCCCCAGTCCATATTGTGGGTAGGGGCCCCTCAAATGACAACCCCAATGAGTCCATGACATATTCATCATGACTTCAAGGTCTTGCAGTCTTTAAATCATCTTAATTAGATTCATCCTCTAATAGTGTTTTATTTGTTTCCTTAAATGTCATCTATGTTCTTTACTTCACATCATAGATATTTGTCACATGCATGTTACAGGGAGAGGGGAGCTTCTGTATTTTCACAAGTACCTAATAACCCAGGATGTATAATCCTTGTAGCTCCAGGGTGCATCAAAGAGGTATACAGATATTAGGCAGAAGTAAAGTCACTGTACTTGTATTTGATTATAGGCCTGTGAAGTGGGTAGATCTGGAAATAAATCACATTTTTCCTTTTTTTTTATGAAGTAGAAAGAACAAAACTTAAGCCTCACTTCCATAGTTATTATAAGAAGATCTAAGTAATAAAAGTTATGAGGTTGGTGGAGACATTATTTATTTTTTACTTTTGTAGAGTGAAATGTTCTGTTTCTTGTAAAGAAGAGCTTTACTATACCCAGGTGCTCAGTACTCCCCGTCAATGATTGTTCAAGGTTCATAATACCTTCTTCTCAGATTATTTAATTCAATCTTTGAAAAGTTAATAACTACCTGATCCCATCACCAACCTGCATTAAAAAGTATAAAAGGCAAATTTTACACCTACTTATACCATCTCTATCTCTTTATCCTTACTTAATTCTATAATTTATATTTTGCTTATTAACCAATGATTATTTATGTAAGGCAGTCATAAATAAATATACGCAAAACACAAAAGGTAGCAGAGTATCCATACTGGTATTTGGAAATTTATAGAACTATTATCTCATAAGTTTTCAGAGTTGAATAGTATTTTCTGTATGCAAGTATTATATCAGTTGTGATCATGACATATGGCAACTTTTTAGAATACAAAAATTATAGTAAAAGATGCATGGTTAAATACCCCAGCATAATACAACCCTCTCATTTTAAAGGTACTTTTCTCATTGTTCTTGCCACTTTCTGAAGCAGTTTTGAAAGTCTTCTTTCATGAATGTCTTGAATTGTACTGTTTTGAGTGCCTCAATGTCCTGAATTGACACAAAACGTTTACAAATCTTTGTGATTTTGACTTCCGAGATGAGCAAGTGGTACCAGACCCAGTGAATAATGTGGATGAGGACAAACAGTAGTGTTTTTATTTAACAGAAATTGCAATTAGTGTTTTGAATTAATTTAAAGCCATCGAGGCTATGAGGAAAAAACACAAAACATGACTTCCAGAAATGTTTCAGAAAGTGGCAAGAGTAGTAGGATGTTTGTTGGAAGGGAGGGGAATATTATGAGGGGATTAATGGCAATCTGTCAATTTTCATAGTATTTTTTAATCACAGCTGCAGCTTTATCTAACTGGTGTCTTAGCCACAGCAAAGTCAGTTAATTTCAGCTCTCATTCTTTGCTGTTTCGATGTCATACAAGTGGTGTGAAAGCACGTGTCTGGGAGAGTCCCCAAGTAGGAACTGGGAGAGTAAATGCATCGACAGTTGTGATTGATTTTTACCATCCTTCACATCCACTAATAATGCGAAACAACGTATTTCCCCCAAAGGTCTTGTCAATGGCATATGTCCCTAACTTTGGAATTTCTGTCGGTTTGGTAAATGAGGAATGATATTTCTGTGTGGTTTGGGTACATCAGTGCATGTACATGGGAGTGGCTCATACTGTGCTCTATGAACTGTCTGTTGGTGTCCCTTTCCAGGTTTGGGAGCTCCTTAATGCCCTTTTTAGTAAACCTTCTTTCCCTGCACATGAGTTAGGGTAAGCGGACTATGTCAGCTAGAACTCCACTTCTGAACATACAGTGCCAGGCTATTTTCTGGATCTATTTTCTGTGTGCTTGTCTTCAGCCATTTGTCCCTCAAATTTTTTTCATTTACGAATAGCTACACAATTAGTTCCTAACGTGAAGGATGGCTATGAGGATTAGATGAGTTTGTTCATAGAAAGTAGAACAGTGGGAGTCCCTCAGGCAGGTAAGCCTGCTCTCACTGACTGCTGGCTCCAGAGAGCCCTGTGCCATCTTGCAAATCAGACACATGGATCTATGTCCACACTGGGCAAAGGAAGGGCTCTGGGATTCTACCTTCTACCAAGAGACAGAAGAGATGCACTCCACCGACTCAGGATAGTAAATTGCTCCACAAACACACATCTACAAACCACCACTTCTCGCGTACTATAGTGCAAACATAAAGGCCACTTTCAATGTATGTCAGCAGAAAAAGTGCGGGAACATACTCAGTATGCTATCCTGGCCTCTCACTATTTGAGCTAAAACAATGAAATTTTTTGTTTTTGTTTTTGCAGAGTAAAGGGGAAGAAACACTAAATTTAACTGGGAAAATGTAGTGATTAAAGGCAGAAAAGGATGAGCGAGGTGGCAAAGTTGGTTTTGACATATAGGCAGTGATGTTTTCCCTAAGTACTCACATGGGTAGCAGCTGCATGGAGAGATGGGATGAGTCAAGAGGCAATGGCCTGCTGGCATCTTATAGAGAGAGGAGGGGGTTGCCGCATGTGAGGAGCAAGAGGGGAAGAAGGTCCCGACCAGCAGCAGGGACTCAGGCACTGTGAACAGCTTCGGTCCAAATCCAACAGACAGGGTAACGGAGAAGATAAAATTTCCCTCTAAGTGTAATGGCCAGGGCTTCATCAGATGTATTTTCTTTAAGAAAAAGAGAACTTGCAGCCCATCATATTGGAAAGTCTTTTGTTTGCTGGTTTGTTGGTTTGCCTTGAATCTCCCAGTTACTTATCTGCTGACATTTGTGAAGTGGGTAAGTTAAAGCTTCTGTGAAGAAGGCTACCCCACACATCACTCCTGATGGGACATACTGCCAGCTAATGACTGCAGAGGGACTTGGTTACCCAGGCAGGTATCAGGCAATGTGCACTCATGCCCAGTCATGGTCCTTTAAAAACGGAGGACTATTTTCAATAGATATCTTTTAGGTGCTTAAAATGAAAGCCTTGATTGGAAACCTGCTGTAACACTTCTCAAGGTGATAAAGACTCATTATAGTTACAGACTATGGTACTGACCGCTCCAGAAGCAGGCATACACAGTCTGGATTCACAAGTGGACATGTGCACACCCATACAAACTCAGAATGGTCCTCCTGTCAGCTGTCTCTTCCCCGGACCACAACGCACTAACCAGCAAAGCTGGTTATCAGCTGGAGGAAGGGACAGAAATAAGTGGGGATAAAAACCTGAAGAGAAAGAAAATGGGATCTAAAGGAAGTGTAGCAAAAAGGAGAGTATTTTAAAAATGTGGTCCTAATTTAAAAATAGGCAGAAAATTCCTGTCTTTCTTCTTTCCCTTCCCATATACCAATCTGAATTAAAGGAGAATGAGAATTATGGGGCTGTTACAGCCCTGGGATGGTACATTAAGGCAGAGTGTCACTTCCCATTTCAGCTCATTTGCATTTATTTGCTCATCCACCCCAACTAGGAGGCACTTACAAGCTAGAAGTGGCAAGAAAATGAGTATTGACAGTTATTTGTCAAAAAACACTATTTTCTCAAACACTACAAAGTGAAGCCAGACAAAGAGTGAATTTTCTCTATTCAGTCCTCTTAAATATTAAAAAGTTGAGAGATTTCCAGGGATCTCCTACTTTGAGAGGGAAACCTCATTCCCAAAGGACAAAGTGTCCTAAAGGACAAACCTCAAGGCTCCAATTTAAATTAAGCTGAAATCCTTTAGCAGGTTGCATCCTTTATCTCTTTTTCAGGAGACCTCTGTAACCATGTAACTTTCCCTTTCTTTAATTTTATCTATCCTTAGACCCACTATATAAAGTGGCTAGTGCAACCGCAATATAGACATATTGTTTATTGTATATAGATTGTATGTGGAGTGAAAATATTGCCCTCCCTCATGAATTTGATTAATAGATGTCATATGCAATGGGGGAGGTCCCATAAGCATAAACTCACCTTCTATACACAGAATGTCTCCAAGGGAGAATAAGACTGAAACTACCCTATCTATGACACTAGCATCCCTAGATAAGCTTTGCACCAATCAGCCAGAAGGAGATAGATCTGGCAGCACAGATTATATGTAAGAAAGGAGGATGGGGGCTGATTTCATCCAGTACTGGCCAAAGGAAGAGAGTCCCCCAACAGTGGACTTTACCTGCCAAAGCTCTGAAGAAATATTTGTGAATTGGATGGGTTATACCAGAATAACCAGATACCATGAGACATCTGAACAGAATAATTATGCTCCCTGTTAAATTTTAGTTCTCCAGTGGTCTTTGAATAGGAAGAGAAATGGATGGAGGAAGAGATTCTTTGGGTAGCCCACACAGCATTTACTCTCATTTATAAATCAATCAAGAAACATTTAATTTAGGAGACATTTGTTGTTTCCTGGAATTGCCTATTATGAGCCTTCCATTTCTCAGTGCATCATAAAATAAAATTTCTCAGCCTTCAGAACCAAAGGGCACATCAGGCACAGGGCTGTTACATAAGTTACCACAGGGTTTTTTGTTAGACAGTGTCTACACTGAGTTCCAACAAATCACACCAAAAGTCAAAATGGAGTCACTCATGCTGATGTTCCATTCACCATGCGGAAACTAAGCTAAACTTTGGCAAAATCAGAATTAAGGAGATAATGGTCAAATTTTTCAAACAGGCTAGTTCCGATTGGTATAATGAAGTCCTCTCTGCCTTCATCTTTATATAAAAAACGTAGACCAAAGTAATCTGAAGTTAACCAGTTATTTTCTTATTGTTCTGTGTCCCTTACAAGGCAAATTACTTTGAAATAACCAATCTCCTTTCATTTTTGTTTCTGATTTCTGTAACATTTTGCTGTTCGTAAAGCCAGGCTCCCCTGTTCTGTTCACTTTATGGAATGAAGTGTTGCCTGATTCTAGACTAAAACAAAAGGCAAATAAATATTTAAACTACATTGCTGTAGTTTTGCCTTGACACTAAAATGGTTTGTGCCCCAGTGGAGCTGGTCAGACAACCCAATTACATTACACGAGGAAATACGATGAAGGGGCACACGCATCTTTGTGCCCTCCCTACTTTGGTTTTGCAGGATTTCCCTGAGTCTGGGCTCCTTATTCTTAGGGCAGTGATGCTCAAAGATGAGTGCTAGCCCAGTCACCAGGAAGGCTTGTGAGAGAGCAGACAGGTGCCCTCCCTAGCTCCTAATTCAGCAGGCCTGAGCATCTCCATTTCTAACAAGTTCCCAGGTGATCAGCAGATGCTGCCATTCTGGGGACTAGTTTTTTGAGAATTAACACCACCTAAAAAAGAACAGAAGAACCACAAATGGGAATGAGTTAAAATTATAAAATGAGTAAGACATTACATAGACCCACTCTTCCATTCAGAAGACTTTGCCACTTTAGGAGGAAATAGGACATCTAAAAGTAGAAATGTTTCTTCTTTATGGCGTCTCTCCCTCTCTCCTCTAATATCACCCACCTCAATCACTTAAGTTGGCACTCAGTAGTGACCTCAATTTTGAAGACCCTTTTTTTTTTTAGCAAAATAAGATAGAATTTTAAGTACTCCCAAACACCACACAATAAGCAATGCTATCACTCAACCTATGTTAATTTTCTGAAAGAAATGAAGACAGACTTTGATATTTTCAAACCTACCGACACAGCTACTGTTCCCTGTGTCTGGTACATATTCATTTATTTTTTTCTCCACTTACTAAACTCCTCATCCTTTTAAATATTTTTAGGAATCACTTTCTCTCCATACCCTTCTTAGAGTCTCTTTAACCAAAGTGAATTAAACATTCTATTCTACTTCTCTACCCAGGGCTTTCTTCTACTGATGCATTTCACACAACAAATTCAACTTATAGTCTTTACCTATTTGACACTCCTGATAAATGGGAAGCAGCTGCTTGCCTCCCTAATGGATGGTAACCACTCAAGGGCACTTTTTGTCGTCCCCAGTACCACGCATAGCATCCTCATTTAACAGACACACAATAATTGTTTGTGGATCTGAACTGAATGGTGGACTTTGACTCATGCAGAAAATAAGTTGCTGATTTAATAGGCTTGGTTATTTGTTTTTCCCTGGAGACATCCATTTATTCCTAAGTCATTGTGGACAGAAGATTAGAATAAAGTGAAGGAGTGTTATGAGCTCATGTTCTGACAAGTGACACCCACGGGGAAGAATGTGGTAAATTCACCAAGAAAAAGTGCTCAAAAATGGTGGCACCACAGAAGGCTGTAACTGGGTGGCAGCTCTATGAGAAAGACAACTATAATTAATTTTTGATTAAAATATGATGATACTCATGATATGATTAAGTTATAATCAGGTATTTTAGGCAGAGATGCCTATGATGCACTTTTAACAAAATATATACACATATCCAAAGCTAAAAGGAAGTTTGAATGCTAAGAAAGGAAGTGCAGTTATCAGGAAGACTCACTCATTTGGAACATCTCATTATCTGATAACGTGGGATGAATAATGCATTCTTGTGCATTTTCCCCAGGTCCCCCCATAGTGTCCCTTCCCAAACTCTCTGCCAATTTGACTTCACAGATGAAAGTGCCTGAAGCTGAACTGGATCTATTCTGTTTGGTTTTGAATGCAAAATGAGAGAAAAAAGGTATTAATTTGGTAGCCACTATCCAATCATCTTTCTGTTCTTTCCCCCTGGTCCTTGGTCTTTGTCATCTTGGTCCAAGTCCTGGGGGCAATGGAAAGCTAGTCACGGGGAAGTCGGCCCACCAGTGGGCTCTGTGGGAAAGGCTGTGCCCTGCTGGGACTTTCTCACTTACAGATGTTACAGCAAAGGACAATATGCCAAGACTCAAATTTTAGATGTGTGTGTGTGTGTGTGTGTGTGTGTGTTTGTGAGTGTATGCATGCATATGTGTGTGTGTATGTGTGTGTGGTACTGGAGATCAAAACCAAGGCCTTCACCTGAGCTACAGCCCCAGTCCATTTTTTAAATTTTGAGACAAGGTCTCACCAAGCTGCCCAGGTGAGGCTTGAAATTGTGATCCTCCTGCCTCAGTTCCTCAGAGTGCCAGGATTACAGGTCTACGTTACCATCCCTGGTGAAGTCCAGACACTTAAACTTTAAAATGAAACAAACTGATCCATACCCCACCTCTGACTGACAGATGTCGGCCCCAATTTCCTTGGTTCCAAGTCAGACTTCCATCCCACAGCAATCAAACTGTGTTTTTAAAGCTGATCTAGTTTTAATCCAAGTGAAAACCAGGCCAAAGATCCAAGTCTTTTGTTGGCTCCTGCTTCACCCCAAAGGCACTAATATGAGCCCAGCATTTGCTCTTCAACACTGTGTCTAAGGAAAGTCTCTCAGGGACAGGCCCAGACTCAGGCACAGAGCAAAGAACCATTTCCAACAAGTTATTGCCAAAGGACTCAGAAGTCAGCTCACTCCAGTACGTAAGGGACACACTCAGTAAGTCTCTATGTCATGCTGGGTGTGGTGGCCTATGCCTATAATTTCAGTACTCAGAGGCCTAGGCAAAAAGATCACTATGTGTCTGAGGCCAGCCTAGGCTACACAGTGAGTTCAAATCCAGCCTGAGCCAAACAGGGAGACACTGTTTCAAAAACAAAGCAAAGCAAAACAAAACAAAACTTCGCTGTGTCAGGAGACATTCAGTGACTGGTCACCACAGACAGCATTTGTCTTAGACTCACTGGGGACAGTGTAGACTTCTGCCCTGTTCTGCCAACCCACTTGGTGGCATATGCCAGCTGGCAGCATCCTCTCTCCATGCTGTCACACCAAAGTCTCCAGTCTCATCCTGCAAGTCACAATTCACAAATGTGATGGTTTGGATCTGAGTTGAGTATGTTTCCCAAGGCTCATGTGCTGAATGCAGGGTTCTCAGTGTGAGAATGCTGAGACTGTGGAGCCTTTGAGAGGTGTGGCCCAATGGAAGGCAATGAGGTTATTTGGTACCGCCCTCAGAGGGGTCAGTTCTGTTCTCACAGAGTGGATTAGTTTTAGAGAAACAGGTTGTAATGAGCAAGGCTGGCTACTCTGACCTCTCTCCAGCCTGTTGTCTCACCATGCAATCTCTTTTACATGCACTCTGGCCATGGTGATGTCACTCACCAGGAGAACCTTGCTGGGGCCAAGGAGATGCCAGCAACACGCAAACCTCTTTTCTTTATAAGTTACTGAGCCTCCCGTATTTTGTTGTAACAAGAGAAAATGGACTAGATTTCCAAATATCTGAAGTTCAGGCTTAAGAGTTTGTCTAGTAAAAAGGAGCACCCTATAATTTCCTTTCCCATATGCACATATTACTAACACACTGAACATCTTGTTCACTGTAAAAGGTTTCCACTAAAAGTATAAAAAAGAAGAAAAATTAAGCTTTTTTCCTTAAGCTCTTTGACTAAGATTATTAAGACTGGAGAAAGTGTTTCTATCCTGCTAGGCTGTTCATGTTGCTAATGACACTGTTCTCAACACAAGTCCTTCAGAACCACCCTTTTGGGAAGTACATATGTCAAGAGATCCATAAAAATGGTAGGATCATTGGAGAGTCAACCTCAGCACAATCCATTGAGAGGCTATGGGACCAACACTGGAACTGCCAGGAGAATCCTGTTTCGTGTATCTGCCAGACTTCCTTGAAAAAGAATGATAAGGTTAAGGGAACGCATCAAACCTAATTTAATTTAATTTGTCTTCAGAGGTGGTTCAATCTCCAGAAAGGTTATAAAACTCCCAGTCAAAGAAAAGGGCGAGAAGAAGGTACATGAGCTTCTCAAGCTAAGATGCTTAGGTGCCAGGCCCCCCATGCATCCTGGTCACAGAGCACTGGGCTGACTATGTGCGATGTTACACATGCGCTGTCGTGAAGTGACATAAACTGAAGGTGCCCCCTCTGTAAAGAGAATACAAAGAACTTCGAGAGCTGTATCCAAATATCCCTTATTCTGATAAAACTTCAGCTAATAAGAGGACCATAGATGCTCTAAAGTGGACAGAACATCAATTCTAAAAAACAAAGGTTTCCCCTGATTTTTCTTCCAAGATTGCAGCACGTGTTAGCTTTTTATCACTGGAGCAAAATACTGGAAGGATCATCTTTTCAGAAGGAAACGTGTGTTTTGGCTTGCAGTTTCAAAGGCTGAAGTTTATGCTCAGTTGGCTTCGTTGTTTTCAGGCCTGGGGCAGCACATCACTGCTGAGGTTTCTGGTAGAAGACTCTGCTCATCTCATGGCAGTCACCATGCAGTGAGAAGGAGGAAGTGGCCAGGGTCCCAGTATTTGCTTAGAGGGCACAGACCCGGTGACACCATGTGCTCCTGTGAGTGCTCCACTTCCCAGGAGCACTGCAGGTTGATGAGCAACCCCTTTCATATGGGGACTTGGGGGACAATTAGCCAGGCCATAGCACATGCCTGTCCAAAGATCATTATCAGCACTGAGAACATTTCGAGGTTTTGTGTTGACTTATGGAATCATAAAATTTTGGAGCTGAAAAGGATATGAGAAATCACTTCGTAACTCAATCCCCATGTAGAATGAATGAATAAATCAGGATTCAGAGACGAGAGACTTGTACAAGGTCACACATGCAAGTGTGTGGGCTCTAATCCCTTTCCCCAGTCTCTGGCAGCTGAATAGAAATGCCCTAGCAATGTAGGAAGGAGAGATAGCTCTTCCAAGTTTCAAAGAACAGACTTGAAGTTCATAAACTCACATTTCCCACCAGCATTAAGAGGAAGTAGAGAACCTGCCCCTCTTACTGCACGGGCATCCATACTGAGCAGGTCGTGTTGGCCGTAGCCCTGTGACCACCCAGTCAGTGGACCCTCATTACCTTCTACTGCTACTCCTGATATTAAGCTCACCCATGCATGTCTGAAAAGGAGAAGTGTGACTGGAATTGGGCTCGAATTCTTGCAGTGGGTCCTGCATATCATTTTTCCTCTAAACTATCCTGAACCTGTGATTTTACCCTCTTGCAAAACTGCAAGGAAAGAGGTCTGATTTGTGCATATCTAGGTGTCTATGCTCCCAGGCTGAAAATGAATCAATGATACTGAAGTGTGGAAAAAATGCTCTAGTCTTACTCTACTCCATTTGGTATCAGTTAAAAGAACAGAAATTAAATAATAATAAAATAGTAGTACCATTTTTGTCCCTTTATATTGTCTTCACAGCTGTTGTTCTTAAGTACAATGCTCAGGAAAGTGCCACATTAGATCTGTGGGAGCTGGAAAGCAATTGAGATTCTCCTCCTGGAGGACCTGGTTAACTGTGGTGGATGCTGAGGTCTTTTTTCCTCAATCATGGAAAGACACAGAGGTATCACATCCCTTAGAAATAAGCTAAAGAAGTATCTGCAAAAGCTAGGCTAAGTGGAATCAGGATTTTAGGACTCTGGTTTTCTTTCTATTAACCTTGGAGTCGGAAAGGGAAAAGATCCCACAGGTTACTACTGGTGATATCTGGTCACAGGATTCTGCCTGGCAACCTGCTCCCGCTCTTACAAAGTGGATGTCTGATGGTACCTGAGCTTCCATTACATCTTTAGTGGGTTGAACAGTGGGGAATCCCCAAATTCTGCCCCAGTTGACATTCTTTACTTTATTAAAAATTCAGTTGAACGTTCCAACAGTCAAGAAAGCCTTTCTTGGTTAACCTGGCCTAATTCATGGCACTCATTATATTACATCTTTACTTGACAAAAATTTACTAAACACCCTCCTCTATTTCAGGCTGTGTGCCAGGCAATGAGAAGATAAAGACAAATAAGATTTTATTCCTACATGGCATGACTTGTAGGAAGACAATGTGCTAATACGGACATGGCAGGTAATGGACCCTCTCACAGGTGTGACGTGCACCAGGGGAGTCCAGAGAAGCTTCACAGAGATGTCACACTGTGCCCAAGCAGCATTTACAGATAACAAATGTTAATTTATTATTTTAAAATTCCCACTCCTATTTCTCTTTGAAAAAACTTACTTTCTATTTAGGCAAATCCACAGGTTTGGTTCCTACTGTGTGCTAGATGCACACATAGCTATCTTTAGCTCTCTCCTCTGGCTCCTCCTTCTCTGATGTTTCCTCCTTATAGAGGCCTCTCCTCCCTTCTCTGTTTAAACTGCCCTGAACTTCTCAAGGCCAGCTTACTTTCTGCTTTCCCCCATACAGCCTTTTGTGAACATTACAGCCCATATTTACTTCTCAGTTCACTAATTATTTTTAATGGTTATGAAGCCAGCAAAAAAGAACAATAAAAATAACTTCAAATTAATCTCTGCAGTATATAAATTCATTCATATGACTCATACCATTCGATTCTCAAGTTCTCATACTATACCATTTCAGACTGTATGCTTCTCGTTTTACAAACTAAAAATGAAAACACAGCTAATGATAAACAACAACAAAAAAAATCTAACCAGCAGGAACAGTTCTAAGTCACAAGCGAGTGGCTAATCCAGAAGCTAAGGTCCCTGCCTTTAGATGATTATTTCCCATGATGCTAGTTGGCCATTATCTAACTGCTGAGTTCTGTCTCTTCAACTGGAATATTTATTTCTAAGGGAATGACAGAGACAAGAACAGAGAGGCACAGAGCCTTATTCTGTTCACCTGCTCACTCCCATCTCAGAGCCCACTTCCTTGTGGATCACAGGTGAGTGGTTAGTTAACAACCCCAACCATTTGCCATTTCAGATTCAATCAACTATCCAAAAGATGGTGGCTTTTGTTTACATTTAGTTGAACAGTGGAAGAGAAAAAGAGGAGAACTAAAATGACAAGGCAAGGGGGAAGTGAAAGGGGAGTCAGTCAAAGGGCTAGAGAAGAAAGAAACGAGAGAGACAGAGAAGCAAGAAGGGGAGAGAAAAGAGACAGCGAGAGAACAAAAGAGAGGGAGGAGAGAGCAGTGTTGCCTGTCTCCCCCTGCCAAATCCATCTGAGGACGTGAAAGGAAACAGATCTGCTGAACACCAAGCAAGTGCTGCAAGGTTATGGGTAATAATTGATGTTTTTGTGGGGCAAAAGGGAAAAGGAGGGGTTGAAGATGAAAGAAGTCAGGAGGGAGATGGAAAAGTTTTCAGGGTCACAGGATACATTTATCAGAAGCTTTTAAAGAAGTGTTTAAGAGCAGCTAAGCGGTTGCTATGGAAATAGGTAAAAGCTAATCCATTATCTGCAACCTCTAGATGCCACCAGCTTGCCGCTGGGGGGCATTCTGCTTTTTATTAGTATTTCTTTTTTTCTCTCTTCTATTTTTTTCCCTATCCAAACACATCACTGGAATTATGAAAAACAAATTAATAGAAGCTAAAGGAAAGGGAATTCAACTTCTTCAGAGATTACATTAACACATGAGGGAACCTTCACCCTATGTGTCAATTCGTGAAGAGAGGGAAGATTATTTCAAGGAGATAAGACAAAAAGAAAACAACAATATATGAACACCTGGAGGGATAAATGTCCTGCTCCTCCTGGAGCCACTCTCATCCTTGGCTGCATGTCTGAAGTTTGCTCTGAAGCCCACAGAATTCAGCATGTGTCTCCTCGTTTTAAGCCCAGACTATGACCCTTGATAGGAGCCATTTCAGAGGCTGGAGCATTGCAAGGAAGCCATTTTACAGGTATTGCTCAGTTCACATAAAAGCTATGATTTAGCCCTAGGCTACTCAAAAGCAAATTTATGTAAAGCCAGTGTAGTTCCCCACAAATACACTTCCATGGAATACAGATTCTAATCACTGATATTTCATATGTGTCTATTTCTGGGCAATGCTGAAGCATTGATTATACACTGTTGTTATTCCATAGTCTCCCCTCACACACAGTCTTCTCCTCTCCCCGTTTCCTGGTTAATGGGAATCTCTTCCATGCTTTGAGATCGGCAGTTGTGACTCCCCACAGACAACACTTAGACCTTGGTTGCTTTTTTCTCTTTGCCTACATGTAAATTTGTAGCCTTTTCAGTTGTAGCAAATTCTTAGTAACTATCAAAAATCAAAATCTAATACCTGTTTTTCACCTGTTCCAACCCTGAATCATTTATTTGGATCCCTACTCATTCCGAAACCTGAAAGTCTATTTAGTCTTCTCTTTACTCTGAATTCCACACCGAGCTGGTCACTTACCTCTGGATGGTATTCATTATGGAAAACAATTTCTTTTTCTTCATTCATCTTTATCTCCTCAAGCATGATCTTAATTGGGAATTTTATCCTTTCTTAGAAGAATTAACAACTTCCTATCTGTCATCTTCATGATTTTCCTATTTTGCCTTAAAACCCTTTACCCAGCTCATCCATAGCCACCTTAGGAGGATAAGACTCTTAGGATAAGACTCTTCGCCCCACAATTCCTACCTGCTTCTATGGGCTTTTCCCCTGCCCTGCTCCTGCAGATGCCTGGGTCTTGAGCTACATCCTCATTAGGCAAAAGGTCCTTGATGGACAAGACTCTTCAGAGCCAGGGTCAGTGCCTGGGAAAAACAGGTGAGTGACAAATGCTTTTTTTTTTCCAGTAGTGGGGATTCATGATTACACTATGCTAATAGAAGTCAACATACAGCTCATGCTTCAATCCACTGAGAAAATTATTCACAACTAGGGCTTCACTGTAGAATGAATTCATGCCTGACTTAATCAGTTCTGTGAATTTAAATTCTGAATCATGAACTCGCTTAGAAAGAGACATAACTGCTGATCACCACATGTAACTCAGTGGCCAATGACAGTATGGGCAAGCAGAACTGTGGGTAGACAAATATATCTATTGACATTAAAATGTAAAACAAATTATGTTCCATTTTGCAGCAGATTTACCTTTGCAATTGAAATCACTGGGCTGTGGAGCCACTAGCCTAGTGTTCATGCAGCCACATCCTCAGCAATTCTGTGACAGAAGCAGAGTTAACAAAAGGGTCACACTTGGATTAGACAAAAATGAAGGCTTCCTAGGTTGAATCTTGGAGGAGTTTCAGTAGATTTTCTTTCCCCAGTCATGCATGCAGTGAGAGCGCTGGCTGGGAAGAGGCGGGAGGGATGCTCTTGGGTGATAATATGCGTTCTTGTTTGAGCACAAATGATTCCCACTTGAAAATGAGGTACCGGTGATGCAGACCCCTCAAAATTAAAAAAAAAAAGAAAAAAACAACTGAAGCACTAGAAATTGATGTTTTCAAGGCAAGGTCTGTAATTACCTAGAGCTTCTGGAAAATGACAGATTCAGAAAGTAGGGGCACATAGACTTTCTGTGAAGCACTACTTGGAAACAGAGCTCTTTGAGAAAAGGAATTGCTAGCATGAACGAATCAGGGGTAGGAGCCAGGGGAGTCATTTTGTTGGATGATGCTGGGCTGCAAGGTAAGTGCCTCTTGACATTTATGTGACTTAGAAGGAATCCACCAGTCAAGTTGAAGAACTGCCTTTTCTACTAATCCAAAACAACCAAAACCAATCTCTGATTAGGACTGGGAAATGGAACATAAATTGATGGCAAAGGCCAGGGATGTAGCTCCACAGCACAGAGCCTGCCTGGCAAGTGTGACGTCCTGAGTTCGATTCTCAGTTCCCAAAAAATAAATAAATAGGAAATAAATTGATGGCAAAAGCCAAAACTACACATCTATACTGATTCTGATATATATGTCACACCTTAAAATTCTCTTATGGGTTTAAGAGTCCCATGTGCTTACTGGCATATAAGGGAAAACCATGGTTTATGGAGCAGAGATTTTCGATGTGGGTGAGTGGCAGCAGGAAGTTACCCAAGCAGAATGCACGCTGTCTGGGAGGCCCTGTGCCTGGAAGGTGTGATCCATCCTATGGCCAATATGTCATTTGACTCAAGCTGGGCAAATGTAAACATCTGGGTAACATTAAAGCCAGAAGCAGGCAAAGCCCCAATATCACCAGGGGCAGCTCAATTCATTGGAAAACATTTTCCAGGCTCTGTACATACATAGGTTTTAGTAAGCAGAGGCAGACATCAGAAAGACCAACAGGCAAGACTGCCCTGTCCACCACGTTCTGGGCACCATTCACTTTGCTGTATTCCCACAGTAAACAGCAAGCGCCTGTTTCTTTTCCTCACTGGCTGGCAGCCTTCCTTCTGGTGGTCCTGACTACGATTTTCTACTCATTGAGATAAATGCGGAGTAACGTTCAGTCCTTGTAACGCTCCTGTGAGATACAAGTTATTACTCTTATGCTGGAGATTAGATTTATGCAGCCAGTCAATAGCAGATGGAGAATTTGAAGCCAGGGTGTTTGACCTCAAAGCCTGCACTCATTAACACTCCCGTTATGCTGCAGGGCAACAAGATGCTGTGAAACTTACAGCCTCAAGAATCACCTGAAGTCTGTAGCTGTGAGCCGCAGGGGCGTCTGTAGTTACGTTGCATTTAAAAGGTACTAAAATCATCCCGCCCATTCTCCTTTGGTTGCTGTTTTTATCAAAGATTCTCCTTCTATCAAAATTTCACCTTCACCTTTGGGGGAAATGTGTGGTTTATACCAGAATTATCAATGTTTTGGAACTAGGTAAGGCAGCGGTTACATGACATTGCGAATTTTCGCTTTAAAATGGTTACTTGTACGGATTTTAAATCTTGCCTCAATAAATTATGTTTTATTCACCTTGTTCTGAGTTCTTCCATGATTAGATTCACTTGACAGAAGATTTTTCCTTCCAGTGCCAGTTACCCCTTATGATGGGACCCTGTGGAAGCCAGCTTTATGAGATTACTGTAAAAGAGTGAAGTGCTACTGTTAGCTTCCCCATTAGGACAAAACCTCACTGACCTGGCAGTTCTTGAGCCAGCGAAACCTTCTTACTGCAGGCAGAGGAGATATTGCTGGACTTATTCCTAAATGCCACTGAACCTCCACAATGCTGTCATCTCCGATTGTAAATGGCTTGGGTAAACAAGTGTCATTGTTGGCTACACTCCCATGGCAACCGGAGACTCTGAGGCAGCAGTCATGAATTACATCGATCCACTAATTCCTTTTGTGGATGGAAAACTTGAGACTCAGGGATGCAAAAAAGCTTGGCACATATCACTCAAAATGTTGATGCTGTCCCAGGGCACAGAAGCCAGCTCTGTATAGATAGGCTCTAGTCTAGGGCTTCCTTGGGCTGATCACACATGCTATTGTAACTCACGATGTTTAGGTAATCAGGTTCACAACAGGTTCCCTTCCTGGACTCTAATGAAATGAAACTCATTAGAGACACAGTTCTTGGGACCTTGGCACTTGACAGTATCCAAAGACCAACGGGAGATTCTTGAACCAAGCTGGAAGTGCCAATGGCTTCAATACCAAGGGTCCAGAGTTTACGTTAGCATCTCTTTGAAAGAGTAAAACATGTTTTGGTGACTCTTCCAAGATCCTCAGATCTTGGCAAGCAGAAACCAAATCTCTTCTTCCTTCTGAATCTCTCCATAGTTTTTCCTACACAACCAAGGCTCAGTAAGTATTGTTCTCTGACTGGGTAGTGGATTTCCATTTTAAGAGTAACTAATCCACCAGGGAAGCAATCTTATTACACCCCCTCAGGTCCTCTAATAAGTGATAGGCATGAAGAAAGTAAGCTCCTGAAATGACATGATGTGAAGACATGCATTTGGACTGCTCCTGAGTGAATTTACCCTGTAATCATGGATCATAGGCTCTACAGTGTTAAAAACAAAACAAAACAAAAACAAAAAACTCAGCAAATCTGGTGTCTGTAGTTGGGTTTCATATGCTGGATTAAACACAGTAGTGAAGCCTAGTGGGTTTCAGAGTCCTAGTGGCCAAAGTCAGTGGAGTGTAGTGAGCAATGTACATATGATTCCGAGTTGAAATATGCTACATCTGCCTTCTCCGTGTTGTATTAATAGGGTCCTGGGCACAACATTACTATGGCAGACTTTCTCTTTCCCTACTGTAAAAAAGGAATAATAAGGCAAGCTCACCATTTAATATTGTGCTGAAATTCTAAAAAAAATGTAATGGAAACTTCTTTAAGAAACACAGTTTGTTTGTTTTAACAATGATCAAATAGTTTACCAGAACTATGCCCTTACAAAGCACAAATGCAAAGTGTTACTAAGGTGCTTAGCTTCTCCACCTCATTGAGCTTTCTCTGGCTGTCTGCTCCATATGCACCAGATCCTACTCTAACTCACTTATCCTCTTTCTCAATATGATTAATAGTTTTCAAACACATACCACATGCATGCCGTTTCTCAACTCTGGCCACTGTCCAGATATGTGCCTTGAAAATCTGCTGTTGACTTCATAGAAACTCCCACCCTTGAACCGCAGCTTCATTACTTGTTGCTCATGAATATTATTTTAGGATTCATGAATATTTCTTCCTCCCCCTTTGACCTTGTTGCATCCATTAGCTCTCATATGACTCCACAAAATCAATGTCAGCCACAGGAACCAACACCTCCAATATTCACGCGTACATTCTTGCCTTGGCTTCTATCCTGTTCAGGCCCACCACAGGCTCAGCCGGGACTCAACCTGGGAAATGACTGCTGCACAGTAAGAAATCAGGTGATCCCAACATCAGCTGAGTGTCTGTGACTGAAATTTTGTAAGTGATGAAAGATGTGTTTGCACTTAAATCTTTACATATGTAGAAAAGCAGGATGATTTTTACTTTAATGTCTTTAATTACATTGCATAGACATGTTTGAATTAGTCAACTGTCTCTTCCTGTGACAAAATACCTGAGAAAATGAACTGAAAGGAGAAAGGATTAATTTTGGCTCACTGTTTCAAAGGTTTCAGTCCATGGTTGGCTGGCTCCATTGATAAGGGCCTGAGGTGAGGCAAACGTGGTGGAAGGATGTGGTGGAGGAAAACAGCTCACATCATGTTAGAGAGGAAGCTGAGAGGGAGGGGTCCAGGGACAAGTGACACCCTTCCAGTGTACACTTCCAGTGACCTACTTCCTTCCATTGAAGTTTCCACTGCCTCCCAATAATACCATCAAATTTTGAATCCATCAATGGATTAATTCACTGATGAGGTCAGAGTCCTCCTGATGCAGTCACCTTCCAAAGACCTTCACCTCTGAACCCTGCTTTAAAGACATGACTTGTAGGGGATGTGTCAGACCCTAACGATGTTTAACTATTCTGTTTCCTAACATCTCTCTTTCATCTCTGTCTGATCAACATATAACAAGCCCCCAGTGTTGGCAAGTGTGGTATCAGGCACACAGGTGAAACTAATTTGTAATAATAAATTAAAAACCTTTCTTTTTCTTTATTTAATCCTTTGGTGAACAACTTATGTCCAAATTCGGATCATGGCATTGTCAGCATATAATTAAGAAAGCTGAGCTGCCTAATGCAGGGTTTGAAATTTGAATTAGTTTAACCTTTTGAGCACAGCATAAAGAGGGAAGATGTCTGGATACTTACTTGTTATAACCTCTGTTCCTTCCACATAGCTCTTTTTATAGATGTTTTACCCTGATTTACCCTAAGAGTACAACAAGAAGCAGACAGCTAGAAGATGCTACCTGTTAATACAGTAACTCACTGAGTTAAAGTGTTCCAAATTACCTTAGGTATTTAAGATACAGTCACTTGGAAATGTGGGAACAGTAACAAATGAGTTATTGAATTAACATCACCCTTTTTGCCATTGTTGTTGAGAGAACACTTTGTTCCAAGCAATCTGACCATGTTGGATGAAGTGGTCAGAAAAAGAGCCCACAGAAAGCTGAGGTTCTTCTGGGTGGTGCAGCATGTTTCAATGTCTGTTTATTGCTGGGGTGTGGTTTTTGCAGAGTTTGGAAACAGGTGCTATGGAAGGACAGTAAAGGGAGTCCAGCCAATCTTGGAAAGTCAACAGAAGAGCTCTCAGAAATAAAGCATATCTAAATAAAGATGCACAAATATATACGTACTAGAGCGGTCCCATTGTCTTGGTGTTGAAGGAAATCGCATGAGAAGTGACAAAGATTATTATATGAAAACTGCTCACCAAGTAGAGAGCGACCCACAGGGAGGAAACAACGAGGTGCACATGACAACAGCATTAGTGGGTACTGCAGGAGTTTAAGCAGAGAGGGAACTTCCAAGTAAGAATATGGGTTGATGTTGATTCTGATGCTGATGTTGATGCTGACATTGATGCTGATGCTGATGCTGATGTTGATGTTGACATTGATGTCGATGTTAATGTTGATGTTATATACAACAAGGGCAGAAGCAGAATGACTTCAAAAGAAGAGTGGGATGGGGGACCAGAATACAGCAGGAAGTCAGGAAGTTCTCCCTCTCAACACCTCTTGCTTCATGGCATTATTCTTTTTAATGGTAACAAAGTTTTTTACTACTTCCCAGCTTATGTGTTGAGAAATGATTACTGCCAATAGCAGCTGAATTGCCGTTCCATTGTCAAAAATAGCTGAAACAGAAAAGCTCTGATTTCAGATTCTGTTTTCACCCAGATCAGGTTGTACCTCTAGTGTACTATGCTGTGACGTGAGGACAGATTCACATGGCACAAACATGGTTCCCCACTGTACCTGGTAAATAGTTTTGTGAGAGGCCATGGACTTGGGTAGGGCACCTGCACTGGGTACCCCTAACCAAGTCAATACCGAGTTTAATCATAGGAACTGAGTTAGACTGGTTGCAGGAAGTCCTATTGACTATTAACTAATTGATATGTCACCAGCTGACTGGTTGGTAGCCTGAGCTGTAGCCAATTAAGCTGCTTTCTATGTCTCGCTTTTGTTTTTCTATACATGCTGTCTGATCACATCACTGGATGGAGTCCCTAGAACCCTTGGGTTATGAGAGCTGCCCAATTTGTGGTTTGTGTCTTGCTTTTGTTCTTCTTTGGTCCACTTGACATAATTAGCTGAAGGAATTTTCCCTTTTACCATAACCAGGTCACAAGGCGGGAAAACTGGGGACTAATGTGGAGAAGTGCTGAATTTGTTACAAAGGTAGAAAACATCATGAGCTAGAGACACAAATGGGTGTGTTTCTATTGCTTCAAAATATGAGCACTCAAGTATGGTTTTGACTTGTATCATAAAGCTTATATATGGCTAGAGGGGAGGCCACATCCTAAAAGACTTTGAAAAATATGTTTGAACAGTAGATTTTAATCTTGAGAAAACACAGATAGGTGGGAATATAGCTAGGTAATGTATTATTTTTATTTAAAAGTTGAATTTAGACATAGATTAGATCTGACATATTTTGGGGAAAAGCTCTCTTGCTTTTCTCAGGAGTGGGCTGGATAGAGACAGTCAGAAGGCCACAGACCAAACTGACAGTTATGGTCATGAGGCACCAGCAGAGGGCCTGGTGTTGTGCCTACCACTTGACTCTGGTTAAGCATTCATTATCCACAGACAGAGGCCGAGGCTGCTGGCAGTGTAATTAAGAGAGTGGGAATGAGAGTGACTCAGCAGCTAATGTCACAGATGGAAATGGAGCCCTGGATAGAATCAAAGACAGCTACTTCCTGTCTTACTTTCCTCCCCCTCCTCCCTCTCTTTCCTCTCTCTCTCATTCTTTCTCTTTTTGATTAAGCAGTGGAAAAATAAAACTATTTCTATTCACCACTGAAGTGTATTGCAAATACCAAGAGACATAGAAGGATATCAAACATAAAGGTAACAGCATTAATGAAATAATTTCACCATCAGGAATTCATCATATGGTCATAATCATTGCCATATTCAGACTTACTCATTCAACATTTCTTGTAATGTTATTTATAGAAGCAAAAAAATACCCTAAAATCTAGAAACAATTTATATTTCCATTATTTAGGGACTAGTATAATAATGATCTCCATTGGTTAGAATATTATGCTGAATTTTTGTGAGTGTATAAGTATTTAAAAATGTACTGAAAGGATTGTAGGGGAGGCAAACAAGCATGGAGAGAGGCCATCATGTGTCTTGATTTATCATCAATCCTCCTTTTCTATAACATTTTGGTATATACATATACAATTATACCTCAGTTCATGAACTTAATTCTTTCCATGATTCTGGTCACAAACCAAATTGGACAAGAACTGAATCAAATTAAATGGTTAGGTTCAATGTTGCCCTCATGGGGGAATTAGATTCTGTTCTCATACAGTGGTTTAGACATGTGACATGAGACCTATCCCCTAAATAAATTTTAATACATGTATTACTATATGTACAACATTGTATAGATCTGATCACTACAGGTTTTTTAACTTATTTAACCAAAATTTTATGTCTGTTGATAAATTTCATATTTTCCCCTTCTACTTCCTGATAACAAAACTTCTAGTTTTTGATTTTTATGAATTTTACTGCTTTAGATACTTCATATAGTTGGAATCATGCAGCATTAGTCTTTTTGTATTTGGCCTATTGCCTTTAGCATAATGTTCTCAAGACCCACCTAAGTTCTTGCATATTGTAGAGTTTCATTGTTTTTATTAAACCCGAATCATATTCAGTTGTATGTATATGCCAC
>RJWT010011353.1:0-23386 GCA_004365215.1 Cuniculus paca
CCGCCCCCAAGGGTGGGAAGCCTGTGTACAATAAAAGAGAAATGAGGAAGGATTTATTTGTGGTTCTTCGAGGAGCTCCAGTCTTCACCTTCAGCTTGAAGGCCATCTTCTGGCTTCTGGCAGACTGTTTGGCTTCCGCCTGGGACTCTTCAGTCTTTAGACTCCTCCTGTATCTATTTTTCTAGTAAACCCTGACTTTACACCCTCTCCCAAATTAACATACTGAAACCTTAATGTTCAGTGTGATCGAATTCACTTTAAAAATTTATGGCATGTTACAATGGAGTAGAGCTGTGACAAATATTAAAACATGGAAAAGCAACTTTAATCTGGGCAATGGGTAAAAGCTGGAGAAGTTCTGAGGTGCAGGCTAGGAAACGCTATGTTATGTGAAGAGGCATACATTATTTGTTAAAGTTGATTCTGATGAAGCCTCAAGAAGAAAAGTGTTGAAAATATTCCAACTTCTTAGAGAAAACAAACAGTAATGAATAGAATTTTGTATAAATACGTATTCTAAAATTATTCTGGTGACATCTTAGGAGCAAAGAGCAAGTCATTGGAAACTGGAGGAAAGAAGATTGCTATAAAGTGGTGGAGGATTCCATTGAATTGTGTTCTACTATATAGTGGAAGACAGAATTTGCATTTTACAGATTTTAAACTTAAGGAAATTTTTGAATCGAAATATTCAAGATATGACCTGAATACTACTAAATAGTCATACTTGGGAAGAAGATGAATTTAAGATGGAATTAAGAGGAAAAGGAACTGGTACTTCAAGCTGTGGGAATTTCTCATTGGGCATATTGCAAAAATGAGAGTGTATTCTAATTAAACACCAAAGGTATTGCAGATTTTTATTATATGATAAACCAAATATGCAATATTATGTTACTATAATATTCTCATTTAAAAAAACATCAGAAGCCTGATGAATAGGAATATTTACTGTCTTGTAAAGAAAATGTTACATTTCATATGAGAGAAAACTAAAAGGCAAGCTTTACTTAAAGAGAAAATGATTCAGCAGATGTTTATAGCTTAATAAATTTTAAAGTCTATATAGAGACATTTTCCAGTGTAAAGTGAAAAGGGTAATTAAGTCCTACATCTTATAATGTAAAACACAAACCATATTTTTAAACTAAGAATTTTGTTCAAATTTTTCAGTCTACATACATAAAAAAGTGATTGTACTCTGCCACATAAAGTTTTTCTTTTTAATGCTAAGCAACATAAAATTGGATTCAAAACTATCAAATTCCAAGTTATTTGTTTATTTATTTTGATATCCATGGATTATGTTATTGATCCTTACATTATTCAGTAGCATATTAAAAATTGAGTGAATTCTCTATGTACCTAAGATTGTTAAGATCCATTTGTAATACTGATTAAATGTGAAGTTAAAGAAAACTAGAATAAAAACCAAATAACTAGTTATTATTCAAAGTAAATCCATCCCTTGATGCTATTAATTTGAGAATACTTTATGTAAATTGCCTGGTTATATACATTTAAAATGTGAATTTTTTTCAACCTTTTAAAGATGTGAATCAAAGAATTTAAATTTAAATTTTTTCATGTTTTACTTTCCACATTTTTTGAAAGTAAAGAAAGCTAAATGTTTTTTTATAAGACAAAATATTCTTTAGATTGTTTACAATATTGTTTAGATACTTTAAAAATCAACAATTTTTTTTTATTTTTGTGTGTTTATATCTTTCTGGGACTAGATTGTCACATTCTAAACACTAAGCTACTTTATTTATTTATTTTAAATATATATTTAACATTGCTAATGCAGCACAGGCCCTAAAAAATGTTAATTGAAAAGTAATAAATAATAGCAATTCCCTTGAGAAAAAATTATGACAAGTACCAAATGAACTATTACATTTATTGTGGTGTTATTCTAAATCTATTGAGTGTGTTATAGATTTTGCTAACATTTGAAAATTATTACCTCCATTAAACTTTCAAAATGATAAGTTCCATATTAGAAAGCTGATGTATTTAATGATAATGGAATGTCAGTAAGAATAGGATAGGAAAATGTTGATAAATGGGCACTAAATTAGAGTTGGAATGGAGAAAAAGGTTCTGATATGTTATTCAAAAGTAGGGTGATTATATTTAACAATTATGTACACTAAAGTTTTAAAAGTTTGAAGGATTCTGAATGTTTTCACCATAAAGAAATGATACATGTTTTATAAGACAGATTTGTTTACACTGAAGTGATTTGAATATGACATAGTAAATAAATAGTATCCATGTTCCTACCTTTAGTTATTTCCTACCCTATTAAACTATTTTGATGTTTTAAAACATTCATCATAGTATGAAGTTGTCTTATCTTTGTGCACATTTATAATTTGACACCCTACAAAACCAGAAGATCCTCTATTTGATTATGTCTAATCAATCCCCACCAACTACATGCTTAATTAACACTAGTTACATTAAAAGAAGAAAAAGAATATTCACTTTATTCATTTTTTTCCTTCAGCACAATGAATTAAGGTTACAATGAGTTATAATTTCCTCAAGATAACTTAATAAGTGGTAAGACTATGAAAAGCTCAGCAAGCTCTACAAGAAATGCTATGACCTTTATAAGTGCATGGTATTGGCTATTTGAAAGTTTTCTTTTTATATTTTATATAACTGGCTTCCTATTCTTTCTTACAGCTAGAAACAAGAAAGTTTGAGAACAAAATATCAGAGTAATACCATAATTTGTTCCCACTTTTTGTGATATTTTTATGACATTTGAAGATGAAAATCTAACTCAGTGAATATTATCAACATTACTAAAAGCATTTAGTGAAGGTCCATCTGGACGGGATTATTTTCAGAGTTTTTATTTAAATACACTCTTAAGTTCCATGCATATTAGAATAAGTGGATTATCCTTCATTTTTTCCTTCTTACAATTTCTAGTCCTTTCACCAACATTGCTGCTTCATCTAAATGTAAATATTTCTACTAGTTTTGTGTCATTTCTCCAAATTTCAAATTTTTCCATAATTTTATTTGTGCTTGCCATTGCAAAGTTCTTACAAATGCATATAAAAATTCAAATAAAAGTGAGATATGCATACACAATATAATAAGGCATGTGTCTAAAGAACTAATTTAATCCCTTCTTTCAAAGAAAATAAAACTGCATATTATTAGTTTATAAATGTTGAATACTAACTCTTGAAAGAGATAATAATTTCTGTAATGCTCTTAAATATGATAATCTCACATAACAATTTAATATGACTTACTTCAATTGCTTTTGTACTAGATGAGGAACAATTTCATATAAAATATCATGATATAACTTCATTCAGGTACAAATTCTCTATGATGAATATGATCAATATGTGTATCCAGAACGTGCCAAAAAATCTGATTAAAAAGAAATAAATCAGTGACATATGCATTGATTTAATACTATTAATGAACAATCATTATGTAGAATGTGGTATATAATACATTTATAAAATATCACTAGTATTTTAAACACCAGGAATAGTGTTTTGCTAATAAAACTACTTGTCGTATAAGCAATGTCCAAGATGAGATTGTTATTGTGAAACTTTGAATACTTAAAGAACTTATAGGGGTTTTCTCTCCATTTTTGCCAATATTTTAAATAATCATTGGCAGTGCATTCTAGTTGGATAAAATATTGATTAAGAAGAGAAAATAAATGATGCATTACATTTTAGCAATCAACACATAACCAAATACAACCACACTCTCATATGTTACACACATGTACACATATTACATTACACATATACATACATACAAATATATTTATAAAGATTTAACTATATACACATATACATACACAAAGAACATTTTATGTTGCAAACTATCTCATTTTATCTTTTGTACTTATGCATGAATGGCATTATTTTGTGTATTGTAGCTGTTTAATGGAAATTTTTTAAAAATTACTGATGACAGGAGAAATGGACAAATATTTTCAATATATATATATATAAACAAAAAATTATTTTAAAATACATCTCAAACTTTTAAAGTACAGAAATTGAAAAAACAAAGTATTTATTTAGGCAAATTCATGTTTTCAATAATTAAACAAATTATTAGGTATCTTCCCAGATAAAACATCTAAATAACAATACACCAACCTGACAAATACTTTTACAGTTTTCAAATTCCTCACTTTGAACAATTTATATTAGTGAATGGGTAATATCATTATATAAAAATGTTTAATATTTAGAGAGTCATTTAAATTGTACTTCATTGGATTTTGGTAGCACCATCGTTCACACTCTATCTGCTAAAATATGATTATATTTTACTTATGAAAAGGTCATCTTATTATATATAGTTGTAAATGAATGACTTTCTGAAGACTGTAGATATTAAATGCAAATAAATGAAAACTGAAATATTGAGGAAATATACAGTTTTCCTCCTCTATAGCAATATCTATTGCTATGAAGAAAAGCCTGGTTGGTGCTGTGTATGTGTCATTTTCTTTGTGTTCCACTGACAAAAATCTGTGCTTTCAGCATTGCTCTGCAGTGGTCTCATCTCAAGGACTAAAGATGTATGTCCTAAATTGTACAGGACTTTTCATTTTTTTTTTAAATTTGGTAAAACAGTAGGGAAAAAAATCATTACTTTCTGAAACTAACTAGCATATCATCTACAAATACCTGGCAACACTGAAAGGTGGTTGCACTGATTAAGAATGATAAAAACAAAGAATTAGTGCAGTCTACAGCTGCAGATCAAAGCAGCTGGCCAGTGCAATGCTCTGCTGATGGTCCTTGTCACAAAGGAACTTGGAGCAAAGGAGACAGGCAGCCAAGGTTATGCCAGTGTTGCAGTGAGAAGCCATTTACCAGAGAGCTTGACAGAAAGAGCAGCAAATGCATTACACACTGCCGACACCTCCCATCTGGCTGTTATTAACACTTGCTTAGAATATTTGTATAAGCATTTACATCTTGCCCACCTGTCATCATTCAGTGTCCTCAAAGAGCAGAAACATAATTACCCACCTCAGAGAAAAAAAAGAAAATGATTTTAAATAACTGTGTAACACAAGATGGAGCTATAGAATGCAGAATTATGAAGTGATTCTGCAATGAGAAAACCGCGGAAATCTGTGCAAAGGGGAAAATATAGAACAAGTAGATTGGATTCGTGTATAATCTTGAAGATGTTTGCTGTCTCTAGGTTCATTTGTGAGATACGCTGCACTATTAATTATAAAGATAAAAATGTGAATTAGGGGAAATAAAATATTAGTATGCAGATGAAATGTAATCAAATACCAGAAGCGAAGTAGCTACTGGGAGCACTACAATCCATTATGTGTGCCTTCTTGGAAATTATTTCACTCTAAAACTTGTTTAATTTTTGACTCTGCTGATTTAGAAATGGTTCTTCCATTTTTTGAAATGTGAAATAACTGAGTAAAGGTTTTGTTTCTCCTAGTAAGCTCAGATGATCTAATTTAATTATCAATGAAAACTTGTTAATTTTGTTACTTTTCATTTATTTTGACTGAATTCCATTAAAATAATAATTGAATCAATGTTCATTCTTATGCAATTTATTTAATTACTAGCATCTTTTAGCAGTATAACCCCATAGATTTCTTTGTAATTAGAACTTCTGATACAAATATGAACAAAGATACTGCTAGTTTCTCAGAGAAAGTTTTCTTGAAGAAAAATTACTCTGCCCTCCCATATACTTGTGACCTATAAGGTTGATATATTTTTTTGTTACAAGTAAAATATTAGTTAGAAAAATAATTGTTTACCTAAAATCATGTATGCTGCTCATGTATGTATGTCTATATGTTCCTATTAACAAGAAAGTAACAAAAATAATTCGAAAAATTGTTTTTTTAAAAACCATTAAAAAGCAATATTCTTTTTTTCTTAAAGTTCATGTTTGTAAATTAAATGTGGTTGTGAGATCTCATTATGAGCAGGTTAAATGTTATGTTTTCTGTTTTGTGGGTAATGGTGCCTCTGATACTGTTTCTGGAAACTCATAAAAGGACAAGGAATTGTGTCACATACGTGAATTGAAATGGACAGTTGCACATAATCAATTGGTAACAGCTGCTTTGCTAACAAATGAATCTTAACATTTCCATCAGAAATTTATAAGTAAAACTAAAGTAAAATACAGCCTTTCCTTATTACAACTATTTTACAGCACTTCTAGATGTTAGTTTAGGTATAATTAAAAACAGCTCATAAACAAATAATATGAAATAAATCTGATATATTTAAAAATTAGCATTAAAGGGTATTAATATATTTTTGGAACATGATAAGATCAATAACCTGATGCAATCCAGGTTATATCAATATAATAAAAAATTTATTGTCTTCTATCTATCCTAATGAGCTTTCTAATTTTTTTCTTTAAAACCAAACCCTCAGGCAACCAATGATTGCCTATTTACTATAGGTTACTTAACATTTGCTGGAAGTTCACATAAATGAAATCATATGGAACCAGTTTTTTTAGTATTTGCCATATATCACTCAAAATAATGAATTTAAGTTTTATCTATATCATAGTGTGTATTAATATAGTACAATCTTATGATCATTTTTATGCTGAATTATGTTTCATTTTGTTCATGTATCACAGTTTATCCATTTAGTCATTTGACTGTTTTTCATTTCTGGTTATTAGAAAAAAGTCTGGTTTTAACATATGTGTGCAGATATTTAGGTGGGCATGCACTAACGTTTATCTTGGGCTGTCTTCCCATTTTAACTGAGAATCTACTCCAGCATAGGGTGATTTTAGGGATTTTTACACCTGCTCCTTACTGTTGTTTTTTTCCTGACCTGGGTAATTTTTAATGAAATCCAATAAATAAGCAAATAAGACCTGAAGGGAACTTTTCTGGAGGATTCCTATCTCTCTGTTGTTCTCTTCTCTCCAAGACTGTCCCCTACAAACTCTAGGTACCGTTGCCTCCTTTAACTCTCTTCAACTTAGTGTGGTTGCTGGGCTCTGTTCGGTTCTACCTTCCTGTAGTTGCAGCCTAGAAAATTCATGTCATAGCTGGTGCAATTGTAGCTCTTGCCTTGTCTATTAAATTAAATTTCAAAATATTAAAATTCAGTCACAAATTTAATCATAATGTAGACTTCACATACCTTTACTTTCACATAGTTTGTGTTATAGTTTCTCCTGTGCAAAAAAAAAGACAAAAAGTCATCTTTTCATATATTCACATATTTTGTTCATATTTTGAAGTCATTTAAACAGAAAGAGCAATATGCATATCTGATCTGCATTCATGGCCAGAAACATGTATTAACTAACAATATGCATATCTGATCTGCATATCATGGCCAGAAACATGTATTAACTATAAAGTCTAAAATAAGTGTCAGTATTGGAAACAGATGCTTTCTGCAGCCTATATTCTATTCACCTTAACAATTTGATGAGATGGAGTAGGAGTAGTTTTTACAGCTTACTGAGAAATTACCAAATAAAAATATTTTTTCAACTTTTCACTCTACTGTGTATGTCTTAGCTCCCTGTTGTTTTAACTTTTGTCTTGATGCTCCCCTAAAGCCTGATATGGTTATAGGTGGGGCTTTTCAGAGATGGTTGGATGTAGAATATGTGATACTGGAATTCATTCATGGTGCAATACTAGGATTAAAGGAGCTAGAATTAAGGGTGTGAGTGCTACCCATCCTAAGGGCGAGTAGCCTGGATAAAATATAAGGGACAAAAAGGCACTTGTTGCTAGTCACTTGCTTTGTTTTGGATGTCTTCTGTCTTCCATGAGTTGTTGCTTCTCTGTGATACCTTAATGCCATGCCACCCTGCCTTACAAGCAGCTGAATAAATCTTTCCTCCTTTAACTTCGGATGTTGGATATTTTGTCTCAGCAATGAGAAAAGTAACTAAGACAGCTGTATTGGTCTGAAATTTGTGATTTAGTTTTTGTTGGCTTCTCTGTCAAAAGGGAAAGAGGTAATTTTTGCATGATAATAATGAAAGCATGAATAGAGGCAATAAATTTTCTTTAATGCATTGCAAGACTAAATATCAATTATTTCTCCCTAGAGAATTCTCAGTTGGTTGCCATTTTTTTCAATATATTGGATAATAAAGCAAAGACCATGTTATTTTATTATCTTGAGAAAAAAATGGAGGCAAATTTCTCTCTTTTTACTACCATTCTTTATTTTTTAGCTTCGATATTCTCTTACCCATGGATTTTACCCAATAATTTTACCTCACTTTGACATACGTTGACTTAAATTGTATTATAGAATATATTCAATCCATGCAATCTATATGCCACCCTGTGAAAAGAGATTGCTGTAAAGATGAATATTCTGTGCTTTCTGTCTCACATAGCGCATATCCTGGCTTGGGAAATGTGTATTTATGATAGAGTGCCAAGTTATAGAATGAGAACTGTCAGGAAGACATCAGAGCACAAAGGCATGCTCTCTTATTTACTTGAGGCAATGTAAATTTAGCAAAAAGTGCTAAATGGAAATGAAACTTTCAAATAAAGACCATTATTTTCATTTTTTGTAAATTTTTTTGATGGATTGTTATCCTGAAACTCTCCTAGTTTTGCCTGTAAAGTTGTACATTTCAGAAATAGAAGTCTTTGCTTGAGAAAAATAAAGTGTGTAAAATGTACATTATGTTTAAAATTGTCACTGAATTTTAATATTTTGGAATACAATTTAATTCAAATTTCAACACTTAAGAGTAAATTAATTAGCACATAGTTTTGGCTGCCATTGATAGCTATAAATCAAATGTCAGATGTTTTGATAAACCTCTGCTTTCCTCAATTTTAGAATAGAGATAACATATAAAATAGTATTAAAATTTGTGAACAAATATTAAAATTTGATAACTTAAATTTTCAGTAATATTTGAATGTTAATAGATTTTATAAACTGTATTCCTTGATATTGAAAGCATATAAATTGTTCAGAAAATTATTTAAAATTGTTTTGCGTTAATATCAACTGAATGAGCATGTGTATATATAAAAGATATTTAAGATAGTTATACTACTAATTTCTCTTAGTTTATTGAAAGGAAAGGTTTGTGCTAATATTGTTTGGATAATTAAATGTTGATATCTTGTAGTCTGAGTAACTAAATTAAAGATAATACTATGAAATGTATTAAGTACTATTACAGTCCTATTGTCTTATTTCCAAATTTTGTTACATTTTTTCTCTTTAGTATAATAAAAGAGTATGTGAATCAGAATTTGAATATTTTTAAGTAGGATTGTAATTCAAGATATGAAAAATTGGTATCACTAGAAAAACACTGTGACCTTTTTATACTCTTAAATTACATTCATATGCTTCATTATAAAAAAAAATTTTCAGTTAGTAACTGAAGACATGAAAGTAGCATAAAAAGTTACAACATTGAAGAAAGCAAGAGACACTAGGGTAACCATTGTTAATCTCCTGTTGTTATGTTTTGAAAACCTGTATAGCTTGCAGTGTTCTGCTTTGAAATGCTATATTATGTTTGACTCTATTCTGTTTTCTTTTGCTTTTTTCATTGTTTTGTTTTGTTTTGTCCTATTTTCTTTAAAGTAAAATAAAAAAAAAGTTACAACATTCACTCAGATGCAGAGACTACACTAAAATTTTTACTATTATCAGCTTAAACGAACTTTTATTGGGAATAGATTTTGATAATTTAATAAAATAAAACTCATATACTTAGAAGTTTAAAAAATCCATTTTGTATATAATTTGATTTTAATATGAAATCATCTAGAAACTACAGAAAAAAGGAAAGGAATGTATTTTTTCTAGCATGTTAATTAATAGTCAAATAATTCATTTGTCTCAAAATTTTAAATGACGAATAGAATTATAAAAAACAACATTGCTAATACAAACTGCAAAATGTAAACAATGTTGGCTTTTCAATCTAAAACTTGTGTAACTTAAATTTTTACATTGAACATATTAGATTTTAGAAGATTTGATGATTGTATCCTTTATGTACATAAAGGAGATGTGAATTCTGTTGTAAAGTGTAAGGGTGACCATAGCCATATTACCAGCATTTAATTTTGTGTAAAATTTTATGTAATTTTTGAAATTTTATGTAATTTTTGATATTTTGAAACCAAATAATTGTATCCTCATTATACCGTGAATGTTTATATCCTGAACCCAGAGGTAAACAAGATGTAGAAGGAAACCTTCTATAGACTCCAAAGAATAAAATCAGACTGCAATGCAATGTAAATATTTATAAGGTGTGAAATATTTTGAGCAGTCCTGCAATGAATTCTCATGCAGAATATGGCAGAATAAAAGCGTAACTCTTGCTAGTGAAATCCCTTGCCCTTATAGATTCTTTTAGTCTCAGTAGGTCAGCAGTAGAACCCCAAACCTAAAATGATTTTCTTCCTTTTTAACCTGGTTCACGTGAATACTCATTTAGGGATGTCAAGCTACCATTCACCTTCCCAGAATTTATCCTTTCAAAGCAGGTCATGATCAAGTTAAATGGAGGGGACCTGCAGTAAGAGATTGGGAAAGGCTGGTTTCAAAGGCGACACAAGTAATGTCCATTCTCCAAGTATTTCTCCAGGGACTGGCTGGGATGGTTCTTTTCTGGAATCAACAAACCTCTGTTCTTTTTTCTGTACCATTCTTGGAAAATTGACTCAAAAGTTACCCCTGGGAGCCTTGCTGTATTTGTAGTCATTGCATTTTATCTCTTAGGACTCTTTCTACTAGCTAGTGATTTTTAGTTAGAGAACACAGCAATTTTCCACAGTGTCTACCTGTCTATTTTAATGAAAATGAAAGGAAAAGCAAAACTTAAATATGAACAGAAACTTTCTGTGATGCCATACATTTTAGATTCATCTTTCATAATATAATCATCAAGCATTTGTTAAATAGCTAATCTAAAAAATCCATTCTGTTTGCTCGGGATGGAGCTGGGAATGGTACTTTCTCAGGTCTTCAGGGAGTTCACTTCAATTGTCTTTAACTGTAACACCAGTGCCATTGGTGTAAAATGAATAGATTGTATCCATCTGTGTACATGTGTGTTTGAGTGTGTCTTTTAGGCCTATTTGCAGAATTCAAGTGCAAAAGTGATAAAGCATAAAAAAATGTTAGCCAATAAAAATAAACAAAACATAGCAGGAAAATTTTCATGTTCACAAATTTAAAACCTTGCAAACTTTTATAAATTTTCTTTTTCCAACTAAACAAAATAGCAAGGGAATGTTTCCATGTCATTAAACATCCTCTTACATTTCATAAAAATAGACAAATGAAGGGCACAATATTTCACTCATGAACATTTGCTGTTATCCTTTCATTTAGAGCTCTTGTTCTAATTGGGTATGAGAAAAATTACATGTAAACAGATATAATTTATAAAATGAAGGTAAATGATATGAAAAAAATAGATGATGGCAGAATTACTATTTTAAACATATGGTTCTGGAAATCTTCTCAAAGAGATAAGTCATGAAGATAGATATCGGGGGCACTGTTCTCCAAACATAAGGAGACACTGAGTGCAAAGACTCAGAGCCAGAGATAAGTGTTACATTTAAAGAAGATGCAGGAGGTCTACATGACTGCAGATGGCTTGCACAGTGAAGAAGGCATGAAGTGAGGTTCACAAGGGTTTGAGGAATCAGATCATGTGAGACTTGTAGGTTATTCTCAGAGTTTACAACGTGAATGGAGACAAATTACGGTTCTTCATATACTTCAAAAAATCTTGCTAAGTAAATTTCCTACTAACATTGTATAAGAAGCCCCTTATGTTTGAACCATTCATGTAGTCAATTTGCTTATTGCATCAGACAAAAAAATAAGGCTACAAGGATATGTATATCTATGCACACCTGTATGTGACTTTATGTGTGTGTTACCACGTATTTACACGTGTGCATACATACTAGATCTATTTTACAATTATCTTGACTTATAGTCTACCTGTATATCAGATCAATTTAATTTAGAAAATTGGCTTATGTAACTTTGGGGACTAGCAAAACAAGGAAGAGAAGATCAAGAACATGGGGGAATGCTGCCTGCACCAGCTGAAATCCCAAGAGGACTGACTGAAATTTACAGCTCTCTTGGTGCACCTCACATTGGTTAAGATCATCTTGTAGATAATCTTTGTCAACTTGATGCACAATCATCTCTGGCCCAGAAGTTAGGGAAGGTGGCAATCAGAGTCCTGGACTCTGCTTTACACCAACTAAGTATGTCAACAAAAAAGGAGCATTGTGTGTCACTGTGAAATAAATGGCTACTTCCTTCTTTCTACCTTTAGTAACTCTCTAGTGGTTTCTCCTAACCAGAAACATATAGAAAAGATAATTCTAATAGTGTAGTTCAATCTAGCTTATTCTTTATATTATAAAGTTAACAAACTAATATGCTTTATCCATTCATGTGCTCATATTTGTTTTGCAAATGTTTTGTAAGAAGTCTATACTTTTGCCACATATGGATTATTGTCGGAGTTTGGAGTGTTGTGAAACAAATTCTGAGACAGTGTTGTTGTGATCTTCCCTTTAGAGCTGGTATAAACTGTACACTGAATCTTTTCTCATAGTACAGGGTCTACCAGATCTTCTGATCCGAGCAGTAGGACTGCCTGCATCACAGCCTGGTCATGATTCAGAGTTCTGTTCCATTCTCAAATCTACTCAAAATTAGCTGCCTTTCATACCAGTCGGTTTCAGAGTCCAAGCAGTATTTCCTCTTGTGAAACATGCTGCTTTCCAAATTTAAACTGGCTCTGTGTTTCAGCCTTTTGTTAGAAGTTGCTAGGTGGAAGCATTTCTCTTTTACTTTGGAGGGGATGTCCCCACATTCACCCTACTAGCAGATCCCTGAGATTTTGCAGCTGAGGCAAAGTTCTTAAAATATCCCAGAGTTAGATCTTAAGAAGACCTTCCATTTTCTGGATCAAAGATCTAAATATTAACACAGAAACACTAAATCTGCTGGAAACCAAAGTAGGTAGAAATCTTGAAGACATAGGAGTAGGTGGAGAATTCATGAACAAAAGTCAAACTGCATGGGAAACACTTCCAAGAATCAACAACAGGGATCTTGTCTTGTTAAAAAGTTTTTGCACGTCAAAAGAAATCTCCAACAGAGTGAAAAGAAAACCCACAAATTGGGAAAAAATCTTAGTCAACTCTCCTTCAGACAAAGGTCTTCTATCTAGAACAGATAAAAAGTTTAAAAAATCAGGCCCTCAAAATTCAAAGACCCAATCCAAAACTGGGCATCTGAGATGAAAACACACTTCCCAGCTAAAGAAATACAAATGGCAAATAAATACATGAAAAAATGTTCAGCATTATCGGTCGTTAGAGAAATGTAAATTAAAACAACTCTGAGATTCCATCTCACTCCAGAATGAATGGCCAGGATCAAGAAAACCACCAACAATAAATGCTGGAGAGGCTGTGAAGAAAAAGGAACCCTGTTCCACTGTTGGTGGGAGTGCAGACTGGTGCAGCCACTTGTGGAAATCAGTCTGGAGGTTCCTCAAAAAGCTAGGATTGGAAGTCCCATTTGACCCAGCTATTCCGCTTCTGGACATATTCCCAGAAGAAGTGAAATCATCATACCACAGTGACATGTGTGCACCCATGTTTATAGCAGCAAAATTTGTAATAGCCAAATCTTGGAAACAACCCAAATGCCCATCAATTAAGGAATGGATAAAAAAGATGTGGTACTTTAATACAATGGAGTACTACTCAGCTATAAGAAGGATCACATTGAGGTTTTTATAGGTAAATGGATGCGACTTGAGACCATACTCATAAGTGAAAAAATCAAACTCACATGTGTAAACACCGCATCATCTCCCTAGTGGAAGAAATTGAAAGACTTAATAAGATACAAAATCCCCAATAAATATGGGGGAAATGTTCTGAAGTCCAATAATACTTTTATTCTTTGATTTGATTAGTTTAAGTCTGTTTTCTACTACTTGACTGCAATATGTGAGAAGATATGAACAGCTTTTTTGAAGAAAACAAAGGACATTAAGGTAGCCATTGTTGATTTATTGTCTGATTTGAAGGCCCGTAATGCTTTCACTCTTTTGTTTTATCTGGTTTTATATTATTTTGTTTTGTTTGAGTTTATTGTATATGAATGTATGAGCAACCTTTTGAAAGAAAACAAGACACTAGGGTAGCCATTCTTAATCTCCTACTGTTATGTTTTGAAGACCTGTATTGCTTGCAGTGGTCTGTTCTGAAATGCTTTGTTGTGCTTAACTCTGTTCTGTTTTGTTTTATTTTCTTCTCTTTAAAATAAAAAATAAATAAATTTAAAAAAGAAGACCTTCCATTTTCTAACCACTTTTTGTTCATCCAGGCTGGAAAATGTAATATCCCTAATACGGGAGATCAGTATCATATCTTGAGACATATTCTAAATTCAGATCTCTAGAGAACAGTATAACACAGACCAGGAGAATTAACATGGCCTTGTAACAAATCTGCAAATGTATATTTCTCTCCATGGAAAGTAATTGAGAATGTTTTCTTGTTCACTGTTTTGGTTAAGGTGGCAAAAAAAAAAAAAAAACCTGCTGAATTGATGACCACATACCATGCTTCTGAAGTTGTGCTGATATTATGACTAGTACAGCATAGGTAATCAGAGAAACTGTGTTACTGATTGGATAAGGTTGTGGCAGTCCACAGGCATACACTAGCATCCAAAAAATTTCAACTAGAATAAATAAAAGATATATATGAGAGGATCCAAGTATATGGTAAATGTGTTTTTGTTTTTTTTTGCGGCACCAGGGATTGAACTCACACCCTTGCACTTGCCGGGCAGGCGCTTAGACCGCTGATGCTAGGTCCCCGGCCCTGGTGTTTTTTGAGACAGGGTCTCACTATGCCGTTCAGGCTGGCCTTGAGCTCACTTTGTAGCCCAGGCTGGTCTCGAACTCACAATGATCCGCCTGTCTCAGCCTCCCGAGTTCTGGGATTACAGGCGTGAGCCACCACGCCCGGCTAGTATATGGTAAATGTTTAAAAATATACATATATTCTAGTAAAAGACATACTGCCATTAATTCCTCTCAAAATGCTCCCCCTTTTTTCAAACACTTATGCCATTATTCTCCCAAGTTTCCAAAGCCATTCTGTAAGTCCTCTTATGAATGTATTACGAGACATGTTAAAAAGTAAGATGAACACTACTGCCTAGAGCCATCCTTTAGAAAGCAAGGCTTATAAAAATATTATTACATGTTTTCACTCCTCACATTTACCAGGTCTGGGATCATGTGATTTCTACCTCTTTGCCAATATTGATTCTAGACATTCAGGTAGCCTCAGTGGCACAAGTAAAGACACTCATAGAAAAAAAGAGTAGCAGAAGTGCTTAAGAGACTGGAAAAAATGATGGAATAAATACGTTCAATGTGATGAGTATTTTGAGAAAGAAATGTTATACGTCTATGATTTATCTCTGTGATGGGAGCAAGTATTTTATTTGTTTAAATACACATTTTAATAGACTTTTGTTAGACATTTTATTAGTTATATTGTGTTTCTCTTGTTATCAAAAACAGTATTTTTCCTTATTGTAAGCACACTTTGCTGATTTTCACTGTATATGGTGGTTATGACAAACCACATAGAACATAATTTAAAGTGACATCATAAAGAACCTATGAGTCAAAATAAAAAAGAATAACAATGTAATGGAAAATTGTAAGCCTTATAAGTGGAGGGGGTTTTTGTGTCTGTTTTTTAATTGATATTTACTCATTATCTGCATTACCACCAGACAGAAATACCTGTTCAATAGTTACTGAAATAAGGAACAGATTTGCAAATGATAATATGAACAATAAGTGGCAAATTTTATAAACACATGAGGAGATATTAAAACTTATAAGTTAAATTCATGATAAAATTTTAACAAATTTATAATACTTTCCCCAAAGAAATCAACAAAGTGATATAATTAGAAAATACATTGGCTTCAAAAAGACTGTGCTAATAAAAGATTATCACATTTGAGTGCCTGGATATGTACATTGACTTAATTAGCCAACTATTGAAAAATTCTAATTGTCTAAATCAAAATGTTCAAATATATAGATATATGGTGGATTAGTTTATCAAATTTAGATTTATGTACTTAATAGAATATTATTCAATAATGAATGAAAAGATCATATTGTGTGTATACACAAAATGAACTTCCAATTAAGTAAATTACCTCCTAATAACTACTAAAAAGACAATAACATACAACATATTAATTATTGTAGCTCTCCTACTAACCTGTTTTAAAGCTCTGTTTACTTGTTACTTTTTACTTTTTCTCTTTAAAATACTAAAATATTAAGTAAATTATAATGCAGAACAACATATATGTATATATTTCCTTAATTTTACAACTATATCAACTATTTAAGATTTAATAAAATAGTTCAAAGATTCATTTTATCTTCCTATACTAATTGAACCTCTGTTCTCACTTTTCCTACATAAATTAATATTGAATTTCTAAAGTACTTTCCTTTTTGTCCTCAGCATATGATAATAATAAATTATCCAAGTGTCATTTGTGTTTGAGTTATTCAAATACATTTTAATTTAATTTTTGGTTTTTAGTTATGTGGATTTTTTATTTTTTCTCTTTTGGTTTCTTACCATGTGCCAAGATCAACACATAGTGCTTTGTGTATAATATTTCAGTTAATTCATATAAAAATAATAATCTTTCTGTTATTATCATGTCAAGTTTACAAATGAGGAAACTAAGAGGTGAACTTGAAAATTTGCCTAGTTGAGAAGTCATTCAGTCTAAAGAAAAAAACTCCAGGGTACCCTATTCTTCTAGTTCACTAGTTGCACAATTCTACCACTTTTAACCTGAGTGACCATCCTATCATCAGGACTTCTTTTTCTGTTCTTTTTATCAACCTGTTGGTTATTAAACTTCCAAGAAAACAAGTGATACTAGATACCGAGTGAATTCCCCAAGGTATAACATAGGTAATAGGTAAAATCATCACTTTTCCATTGAATTATAAATTACTTTTGAAAAATTATAACCATTTTTCTCCTTAAACCTTTGATTTATTTTTTATAAATTGTAGTTTTTTCCCTGAGGCGGCTAAAAAAAGAGGCAACACATTAAGATTTTATTTATGTTTATATTTCTAAGTTCAATTCTACAATGTCTGTTTCTTAAAAGAATAGAATATGTTGCTATTGAAAAGCTACCCATCCTTTGAGATTTTTCCCCTCAATTTCACAAGCTCTGGCTTTTAACCATAAGATAGACTAGCCAATTTATGTAAACATTTAGGTAATATACAGCCAAAAGTTGACTTTAACTGCATTATAACATTTGCATCATGTGCATTTAAAATTAAAGTATATATTTTAATAGGAATATGTAACATCATAATTACTTATTTTATTGATTAGATGATGGTAATTATGATGGAGATAAGATAAATTCGATATATTCTTTAAGGGACCATACGGAAATGCAGTGTGACATAAAGCCATTTTTGTTCAATTTTTTTAGTTATTTTAAAAGTTATAAAATATATACAGAACAATAACTTATCTTTCCAATGTTGTGACGACAAATTATCACAAATGCAGTGGCTTAAAGTAACATGAGTTTATCTTAGAGTTATGTATGCTAGTAATGTATTACAAGCCTTACTGGGTTAAAACCGAAGCGTTAATGGGGCTACGTTCTTTCCACAGACTCTAAGGACAATGCATTTAATTACCTTTACCAGCTTCTGTAGACTGCTCACTTTCCTTAGGCCCCTAACTCTTTATATTCAAAGCCAGCAAAGCCAGGTTGAGTCTTCACATAATATGGTCTGATGATATTTTAAAACTCTGTCTGCATTTAAAAACTTGTGATTATATTAGGCACTCTGATTGCAAACTTAATTCCATCTTCAACCATTATCCTTCTCCACATGTAATTTAATGTAATCATTGGAATTACAGAGGAGGAAGGACTCGTCTTTAGGGGTTTGGGATAACCATTTCTCTGCCTTTCTCAATGATTAACTACCATCCTTTTGTTTTTAGTTGAAAGAAAATTTTTCCTAAATAATTCTAACGAAATGTAATATGTTCTCATATTCTATATAGACTTTCTTTTAAAATGTCTTTCCAAATCTACTGTTACTATCTTTCAGATAATATTTTCCTACCAATTAGCAAGCTGTAATCAAATAATGAGTTAAATAATATTAGCACATTAGGGCTTATACCGTTATTATTATTAGTGATAAAATGGAAGTGAATAGTTTACAGAGAAAGCGCAATCAGAACATAAAGCAATTGACTAAATACTGACTTTATACACTAACCTTCATTGTTTAGGATAGTGTCTTTCTCATACACAAGTGAACACTAGGAGACTTATAAATATGTGGACAGCATCTTTATTTTCACAATGGTTAGAGTGTAATACTGGAAAATTTGTGGGTAGGGACTATACAGAGCACATTAATTTAAGAAAATAGTGAAAAGAAAATTAGAGTATAATCTTGAAAAAGACAAAGAAAACTACGTATCATCTTGAATGCACTGTATAATCTACTTCACACTTACGTCTATTTAATTTGTCACAAAAGTTCAATATCTTTGTTTGGAATACAGTTGATGCACCAGCAACCACTATGACAATAAATGTAAATATGAAAAATGTTGAGAGCAACACTATTGAGCTAATTTTCAATTTCCTAAACTTTTTAAATTTCATTTTCAATTTCTATTGGTTGAATTTTCCAATTTTTTTCTTTCTATTACCGCTTTTCTTTATACCATATTCAAATAAGTCTCACTGAAATGATTCATTCTAAACTGACATTTTATTATAGTTTAACACCATACCATCTTCTTTTTCTAATATATCTTCAGTGAGCACCTCTTTTCTTCCAATTGCAAACACTCCCTTTGATTAAAAAAGTAATGCGCCTGACTATGAATTATCATTATTTTTATTTTAGTAATGCAGAAGAATTAATACAATTTATTGTAAAGCAATTTGATTTCTCATTCATATTATATTATACTGATTAGTTCAGAAAGTAAATCTATGAATAATCATTGTTTGAATATTCAACTATGATTTTGTAAAACGACTAGGTAGTTGGTATTCCTTTGGTGAAGACTTATGATTAGATTAGAAATCATAAAGCAAGAATATAGTTATTAGAAATCAATGCATTTGGAAAACTACCTAATGCAATGTAATTTACTGAATTAAAACAGTAAAACTACACACTAGTAAATTTCAAGTATAAATGAAAAATTTACTTCATGAGAAATTGATGAGAGAAGGAGATATTAACACATAGAGGTAAGATATTGTCAATACGTTACTAGGTAATTGTAATAATTATGCATAAATTAGGACGATTATGTAAAGTTACAAGATGCAAACATGAGTGAATGTGCATATATTTATATATCTAAAGAATTAAAATTATTCCCAAACATTATACCTTTCTGTGTGCTCTTTTTCAACCTCAATTTTCTTTCTCTTTCAAAATTAGATTAACTGCAAATGTAAATTGTGTGGTAATTATTTCAATGCTAGTATTAATTATCTTCCCTTTTTAATTATCTTTTTTGTTGTTGTTGCTGGACAAAATATCTGACATCTGAAAATTCAAAGAGGAGAAGGTTATGTGGTTCACAGTTCAAGAAAGTTCACAGTTCACAGTTCAAGAAAGTTCAATGCATGGCTGTTTAGGTCAGATGGGAAAAGGCCACGTGGGATGGGTTTGGCAGAACAGAGCTAGAGTCCAGGAAGGAAAGCAACATGGAAGAATTACCAGAAAAGTAAACTTCCAAGCACATTGCCCAATTCACTCTCAACCAACTGGGCCTCACCTATGAACAGCAAATTCAGGTATGAATGTCAGTGAATGTATTTACTCATGACTTTAACACTCTCATGATACAATTAACTTTCCATGAGTCTCCCAGTCATGATCAAAATAAAGTTTAACTGTCACATTGCAACACTTGTCAACTTGACACCCAAACACATCTCCTTAAACTGTATTTCATCTTCAAATATAGTAAGATCATAATTCCACCTAACAAGAGATAATTATCCTGTGCACAACTGAAAGCATACTAATCTATTCCCCAAAGTGTCAACAGTTCCAGCATTGTTTAAAAGTCCAAGTCATTGTCTCTTCTGAAATTAAAAACAAACAAACAAACAAACAAACAACTCTCAACTGTAAACCTCTGTAAATTTCAAAGGACAAGTTACTTAATCCCAAAGAACATGGCTTTGGATGCTCTCCTCTAAACTGGAGGAACAGGTGATGCAAAAGAAATGGAGCAGCAAGAACCAAAACTTGAAAGGGCAAACATTAATCCCTCTATCTCGAAAAGACAAACATTATTCCTCCATGTCAGGTATACAGTGTCATTGATGGTGGAATGTGTGCTCCAAAGGGCTAAGGTGGCTAAACTTGGGGCCCACAGAGTGTCTCTCTGTTGTAGGACGAAGCTTTCCTATCCATATTTCCTCTCCACCAGATGTTCTACATTCCTGGCATCTCCAGCTTCCTGGAACTTCCACTGTACCTTTGACTTCATTTTCTTAGCTTCCCACACTATGTGTCAAGGTCACTGTGCATGGCTTCCAAAATCTTCCTCTGAAATCTGAGTGTAAGTTTCCATGACTCTACTCCTCATATCAACTTTCGGCATTGTTCAGCTTTATATCATTGGTACCAAATATTCAACATATACAACTTAAAGAATGGTTTGTTTTTTCCCTGAGGATTCAGTCCATGGTCACTTGGATGCAAGGTTGAAGCATCACGGACAGGGAAGTGATGAAACAAGTTATGTACTTCATGACAGTCATGCTCAGCAAGCATAGAACAGCTAAAGAACACAAAAGGTGAAATAGTTTGGAACCAGACTGTCGTTAAGGCTATGTCCCCATATGCTCTGAAAACACCTAGAAGCATGCTTTAGTAATATACTAAGTGTCTATTAAGGAAATCAATTGGATAATGGTAATTAATAATTATATTCAACCCCTAATAAACTTAACAACCAAACATATTTCCTTAAACCATACTTAATGTTCAAATAAAGATAAAAGCAAGTTCATAATTCTGTCACAGAACAACTATTATGGTCTACATATAAAATATTCCTTCAAATCAAAATTTTATGTGTCCAGAAGGCAATTAGACTGTGGTGATATTATAGTTGACTTACGATTAAGAAGTAGGGCCTGGTTGGTAGTAGTCCACTGGAGCATTACCTGGAAGGGTATATTCTTGTCCTTGGTTCCCCTTTCTGTCCCTTCTTCCTGATAAGCATGACATGAGCTTTATTCTTCCACTCATGCAATTTCACCATGCTGTTTCTGCCTTGGTGGTGAAGACTATAAGTCTGAAAAAAATCTCCTTTAAGTTGTGGGTATTGGATTTTATGTCCTAGAGACAGGAAAATAATACAGACAGATTTGATTCATGCAACTATGCATGACTACGTGAATCAGACACCTTTGGAACTGATTTGTGAGAGAAGTTTGGAAAGTTTTGGGGTTGTGGGCTTAGAGAAACCTTCAAATACTGTAAGCTAAAATTGATGGGAGATTCTGGTTGGAGCTCAGGAGACCAAATGCTGTTAGAAATGCGCACAAGTAAAGTCCGGCTCAGGAAGTTCCAGTTGGGGATAAGGACTCCATTAGCACTTAAGCTAGAGCCCATGAGTGTTTGTGGCAGAAAATTTACAAATATTTTGTTCATGTCCTGAGACTTTGTTCATGACCGAGTTTAACTGTGTGGAATAATGATCAGATGTTACTCTTGATACCTAAAAATGCCAAAATTACTTGCAAGTAGCTAATATCCTATGTTAATATATAAGCTATGCTATTAGTGTTACCAACAAAATATGTATTTACGGCACTATGGCAAGAAAATGATTTAGTGAAATCTTATCTGGGAAAGTAAGTCTCAGTTCATTGATTCTCTATTTGTTTTCTGTATGAGTGAATGTAGCAGAGCAAGTGTCTGTTTGTATAGGCAAATGCACGAGGTAACACAGATATGGATGTTAATCTGAACTTTGTCTATAGTTTTATGTGTTACAATAAGTTTCTTAATCTATTTTATTATTTGTTAGGCATCTCCCAGGGGTAAAAGAAACTAATTTTGCAAGTGTTATATAAACCAAGCATGCTTTCATAGTATAACTCTCACTGAAATAATAGAAAACAAAGATTATAAATATATTGAGATATATTCACACCAATGTATGCACATATTTTAGATTAAAAATATCTGAGTCAATGGGTAATTAGACCCATCGAGTATTTTGTTTTACATGTTTATGTACGTGTGTATGTGCGTATCTTTTGTGTTGCCTTAAACTTAACCTAGCTTATGCAAATAAAATTAGTAAATAAGGAGACAAAAATGGATGTAATTGACAAGACACAGCAGAGGTCATTTACAGATTTCTACACAAGAGAATTTTAAGGTTAAGATGTTATCTAAAAGTCTTTCACTCCATATTTATTTATTTATTTATTTATTTATTTATTTATTTATTTATTTATTTTTGGTACCAGGAATTGAACTCAGGACCTTGCACATCTCCGGCAGACACTTGAGCCACGGAGCTATATTCCTGACCTTACTCCAAATTTATTTTAACATAGGTACAGCAAAACTGATGTTCTAAAGTAGTTAGTAGAGTAAAAATAAAATTGAAGGTTGTTAATTAGCTTATGTCCCAATTTTTCTTTTGCTGTGAGATAGTAAGCAAGATACAGATCTTCACCCAAACTCTCATTTCTCATCTAAGAGAACAGCTAATATATCTCATAGCATAAATGTGAGAATGTTAAAATAAACTTCATAAAGTTCTGTATGGCATAGTAAGGTTTTAGCAAGTTTGAATGTTTTAGGATTTTCTTATGCATAAATAATTAGCAATACTTTCATTCATGTTCTTATAAAATATTAAATTGTACCCTGATTTAAAAGAGTGGACAAGGTAGTAGCAATCATTTTAGCTGGCAAAACTGTCACTATGTTGTGTCTATATTCTTTTTCATATGCTACTTTAATTTATGTAGTTATTTAACACGAAAGCCTGACTAAATATATTTAGAAATTAAACAGGTAATCATTAGATTTGTTTAATGTGTTAATTAATTGATCAAATACTTATTAATATAATGCAGGTAGCATGTTAAAATAAAACTTACAATTCAAAATGTATGTATGACACATTATTCATTGCTATAAAGGCAAATGA
>RJWT010011354.1:0-23364 GCA_004365215.1 Cuniculus paca
GCCTGTGTCACTGTGTGACTGTGGAGAAAGAAGCAAGATGGCATAGTTCCAAGCAGGAAACCCACAGGACCTTTTCATGTTCCTCCTTGTTTTATTCAAGGACCCTTACTGAAGGGTGCACTCAGATGCTACCTCCCAGTTACACTGCACTCACTACTCTTCTCAGAGCCAGCAGCCTTTCCAGCCCTGTTCTGGTCCATCATGAGCATCCTCCATATGCCTGCCATGTGAGATCTCTCCTCATGGATCTGCCAGTGCCTCTCACTCCCCATCCTGAAACCCTGGGTCTTGCAGATGCACTATCTGCCATCAAAGGAGCACATGATAGGCAAGGTGGGTTAAGCCAGACCAAGCTCCTACACAGGGAACCAAGCTTCCAGAAGGAAGGTGCACTCCTTACCTCTGTGTCCTCCACTGAGAAGTTCCTGTATAATATGTTGTGAAGATAAAGAGAACACATATTGTTACAGTTGATACATTGTGTCGATTTGTGCAGTTTTAAAGTTCAACCAAGAGACTCAGCAGAGAGCCAGGGTTCTTACTTTGTAAATACCCTCATCCTGTGCAAAGGAGGGCAAGGATATTTTGGGGGTGTTACACTCACCCTGCAGGTAGGGGGTGGCCTGTGTGCAATATGAGGGTACAGAAGAGGCTTGTGTTTTGTTCCCTTTTGCTCTGGCTGCTGCCTTGAAGCATTGCCCCTGTGCCATGCTACCCTGCCTTGGAGCCAGCTGATTAGGGACTGAAATCTCCAAAAACTGTAAGTTAAATAAACCTTTTCTTCCCTAATTTTGAGTGTCAGGTGTTTGTCTCAGCAATGAGAGAAAAGTAACCAAGACAGAATTTGGTACCAGGAGTGGGGTCATTGCTGTGACTGTACCTGACCATGTGATTCAAGAACCTGAGGAAATGGCTTGTGGGAAGAGTTTGGAAAGGTTTGGAGATGTTGCCTAAATGCATAGAACTGGAACAGCTTAAGCTGTTGTGTAGGGGAGATTCTGGTCAGAGCTCAGGAGACCAGAAGGCTGATAGAAAGCCTGCTGGTAAAGACCAGGCTCAGGAGGTTTCTGCTGGGAAGAAGGACAGCATTGGGTGTCGGACTCCAGTTGATGTATGTTATGGCTTGGCAGAAAGTTTGTCTGCATTTTGCTCACGTCCAGAGACTTTGCCTGAGACTGAGATTAAGGATGGTGAACTGATTAATCTGGCAAAAGAAATTTCAAGGCAGTCAAATGTTGAAGCTGTGGCATTGCTATTGTTGGGGGCTTTTAGCCAGATTTACACTGTGAACCAAGAACACAGAATCCAGCAGGGTGATTTGAAACATGAGTTTGACCAGAAAGGAAGCTCCAGTAAAGTTATGGACTATAAAGATAAAGCTGAGACCTCAACTGATGAGGAACAGAGAAATGGAAAAGATGGCCTGAAGGCAGTGCAAAAAGCAGCAAGTCTCAAATCTTTGCAGCTTCCAAACTGCAAAAGGTGGAAGACTCTGCTTTGAGGAGGAAGCCTCAGAGCACCATGTTCCAGAATGGAGGCAGAGGCCCCAAGAAGTTCCAGAATGGCAGCGACATAGAAAATCTGTTCCTCATAATCAGGTTCAGAGTGCCCAGTGATCCAGGTACTCGACCCCTACAGCCAAGAGAGAGGGAAGCCTGGCTACTGCTCCAGCTGGCAGCGGCCCTCAGTGTCATCCATATGGTGCTGGTTGCACACAGAATGCACAAGTTCTGAGGTTGAGAAAGCGTCCAGCCTGATTTCAGAGGGCCTGGGAGGCCAGGCAGTTTGCCCCTGAGAGTGCAGCGTGTGAAGTTGTGTGAAGCCAAAGGTGCATTGGAGACCCCAGAAATTTGGAAAAGCCAGGAACAAGGATCATCTAAGGAAAACTGCCATGGGGGAGCACAGCCAGCACAAGAGAGATGCCATGGGATTGGTGACCACTAGAAGTGCCATAGAGGTGGAACCACATAAGCCCTTTGGAGCTCACAATTTGCCATAGATTGCTTCAGATGCTGGACAAACAACTATAGGATTTAACATTTACCCTGCTGGATTTTGGACTTGTTTTGCTCCCAATGCTTTGTACCCTCCTGTTTGTAACTTTTGGAATGAAAATGTTTGTCTTGTGCTTTTGCATGTTGGAAGTGTTTAACTTTGTTTTCAATTGTAAGGGGGCTTGCAGCTAAGAGTTTGCCTTACATTTCAGAGACTTGGGACTTGGACTTTTCAGCAGTGCTGAAACTGCTTCAAAGCTGAAACTGCTAGGACTATGGCAACTCTTGCAGATGGACTAAATGCCTTTCACATAAAGGGATGTGCATGAGTATTTGGAAGGACAAGGACAAAATGTTATGTTTCTAGTGTAATGTAATGTTGACAGCCTTACTGCTGGTTCTTAAGGATTGTTAAAGTTGTGTTATAATATTCAAGTTGCAAAATGGTAAGAATTAACATGTCTTGGTATCTGGAGGCTGATTTAAAGAAATATGTCTGGTTGTCAAGTTGACAAGGGGTGGATTGTTATGGTTGATACATTGTGTCAACTTGTGCAGTTTTAAAGTTTAACTGAGAGACTCAGCAGGGAGCCAGGGTTCTTACTTTGTAAATATCCTCATCCTGTGCAAAGGAGGGCAAGGACATTTTGTGGGTGTAACACTCACTCTGAAGGTGGGGGGAGAGGCCTGTGTATAATATGAGGGTAGAGAAGAGGCTTGCTTTTTGCTTCCTTTTGCTCTGGTTGCTGCCTTGAAGTGTTGCCCCAGTGCCATGCCACCCTGCCTCGAAGCCAGCTTATTATGGACTGAAATCTCCAAAAACTGTAAGCTAAATAAACCTTTTCTTCCCTAATTTTGGGTGTCAGGTGTTTGTCTCAGCAAAGAGAGAAAAGTAACCAAGACACATATAAATGCATAAAATTTCTACTTATATGAAATGTTCATAATGTATATCAAGACCATTTTACTGATATGATGTAAATATAAAACATAAATACATATAAATGCAAATAATATGGATATAAAGAAAGAAAATATATTCTGCCTATATGTCTGCTGCACATATCACAGCAAGTGGATCTGGCACAGAGCACACATGCACTCCATGTTAGGCCTCACACAACCAGCATAAAACCTCAAGTGTGCAATGTGTAGGACCCAAGTGACCAGAGAAGCAGTATCCGTGTCAGCTCAATTTCTATGCTTCTCTGCTTGTATTTACACCCTTTCCACACCACCCAGGCTTCAGGCCACAAACACAGTTATAGTGTGTGAGCGATACCCTTCCAGCAGGGAGAAGCTCTCCCAGGTCTCCTATTCAGCCTTATGTGCCTCCTCCATTGCTGGCCCTTTCCTGTGTGCAAATGTGCTTAGAGTCAGAAAAAAGACATTGAGGATCCTCACAGCTGCTACTGTGGGTGGTCCTCTGTGGAGTGTCCATAAACCACTTCTACCTTGGTGACAGTGTTTTTTCGTTCTTGTTTGACCCCATACTATAAATGACCCTGTGACATTGTCTTTAGAAGCTCTTCAGTTCCCTTCAAGGTCACATTGCCTGTGAAAACACTGGTAATGCTGACTAGGGTGTTGCTAATTTCGGTTGCTACCACAGAATATCTGAGGCTGGGGAGTCAATAGAGAAAACAGATTTATCTCATTTCCAGTTTTAGAGCCTTAAAATGCAAAGTTGAGCAGCCCCATTGGTGGAGCCTGTGATGCAGGACCTGTCACCACCCCACAGCACGGCAGTTGGTATCCTGGTGGTAGAGCTTGCAAGAGGGAAAGCAGCAGGCAAAAGGAGCTCAGGAGACAGGTCAGCTTTCTCTACAACTTACTCTTGTGGGAACCAACATCTTTGCAAACTACGCTGATAACTTCTCAGAGCAGGCCACCAAAGACTCATCCAATTCCCAGCAAAGTTCACTTCTTAAAGTCCCCATCCCCTGAACACTGCTGCACCTTCCCTGATGTGGTCTTAGATGAAAGTAAAATAAGCTCAGAGGGAACACAAAGCAAGATGCTCAGTGTTTTAGGAGAGTTTGAACTCAGCCCACAGTGTTCAGTGACTCTCAGGACTCTGTAGAAGACAGTATAAAAGTATAAAACACTTTTATACTCTAGGAAGGTGTGAAAATTCCCAAATCGAAGCAGGTACTGAGGGTAGTTCTGTGCACTTCCCCCAAACATGCAAACCTTGGTTTTGGGTATTATCTGTACAATTGCAGGGAAGTCTGATGTGAAAGCTCCAGGATCACCAGGATGAGGGGGCAAGACACAGAGGAAGTCCTGGGGCTGCTTGGGGCCCCCTGGCCTGATTGGCTGTACTGCAACTGTGCCCCGAGCTTTGATCCTAGACCCAGTGAATTCCCCAAGGAGGAAGAGTGAGGTGGAAAGACAAAGAAAGTTTCAGAGGGCGTCCTGGCCAGGGTGCCTGCTTACAGCTTTTGAAGGAAGGTGGAGAGACATCAACTGCTCTGCATCAAGAACCCAGCTCTGCAGGAGAGGTGAGGCCACAGGCATTCCAGGCCCTGGGGTCTCCTCTGTTGCTTATCCTTGGTCGGCAGCCTCTGTCTTTTTCACATTTTGTGGGCAGGTAATGGAGATGGGTGGAGCTGCACCTCCTGCCCTGAGATGGCCCCAGCCAAAGAGACGACTCCTAGCCCACTCTTCACTGTGACCCCTGCTCCTCTGTGTTCCCACATCAACACCGGGGCAGTGGTTTAGGTACACAGATGGTGATTTAAGAGCTAAGATCACTTACATAGGCAGCAGATTTTTTGAACACCTTTTAAAACTTAGCACAGTAGACATCTCCTTGTATAATGGGATTGCTTATTCCCCCAGACAAATCAACATTCCATTGAAATATATCTTCCTTTTTTGTTTTTCAGAGAAAATCCCAAATATGGCCATTTTCGTACTTACTCTCTTTTTTCCTAAGCCAAAAGTTGTGGGAATTGGGAGCCTTCTTTGCTGAATTTTCATTTTCAGTTAGTGGAATTCTTCGAGGGCACTGGTGTGGCCACTTCCACCCCTAGGGCTGGATTTCACCGGTTGTCGTCACATTCTTCATTTCCATATGATTGCAGGAACAGTTAGTTCAGATAAGAACAGCAAAGCAAAGATTCTATGCCCACAAAACTGGGGAAACATAAATGAATAACAGGTCTAAATATGAATACGGCAGCAATTTTAAATCCAAGAACCAATTTTAGACAGTGTTGCTATCAATGCGGGCAGCAGACCACTGGGCACTCGCTCTGCCCACCATATTATTACCTCTCTGAGTCATCATGCCACTTCCAGGCTGTTATGTAATGGTTATTTCAGAAATACCTCAGCATCCTCTAGCTGCCACAGGCTTGCATACCTGGAGCATCACAAAACACATAGTAGGACTAAGTTCCTCTTGATTGGCAAGCCTGAAGATTCACTTGTGTCTTTTTAGATTGCTCCTTGCATCCACCTTCCTTTGAGCTAGAAATGGTGAACCCTTTAGAGCTTTCAATGCTAACAAACACCCCAGTACAGCACGCATGGCATAGACTCACCACCACTGCATTAGGCTAACCCCACTGGGTCTCTTCAGGATTACAGGTCCTCTCAACTCCTCTGACATTGGGCTCACTCGCTTATGATCTCTCACTATCCTCTTTTCTTTGTTATTTGTTCTAACATCTTATGGTTAAGACTAAAACACCTTCAAGTCATCTGCACCTGTGGAACCCTCCAGATCCTTCAGCCATCTCTGATCCCACTCAGCATGCCATCTCTCTCCACACCACAAAGGTTGAATAGACTCTCATCACCTTCTTCTCTCATTTTTTTTCTAGCTGCAATTATCTTGTTTTCCACCCATTATTCAATTGAAACTGTTCTTGACAGAGTTGAAACTCATTTTCTAGCCATGAAATCCAAATAGTTCTGCCCCAGTTTGTTTTAGTTTCTCATGAGTTTTCAATCGTTACAAAAGTAACAAACATGATTCAGTGCCATCCATAGCTGTTTGCCAAGAATCTGTCAAGCAAGATGGCACTAAGTTCTGTTGATGATAATGGAAGCCCACCAGAGACCCACCTCTGTGGAGAGCATTGAGGGATTGAGAGGACATGGGGAGCCATCGATGGAGAGACACTGGGAGGCTGAGAAGTGACTCACAGAGAAGTCACTGAGGTGATGGCATTTGAGTAAAGATTAAAAGAAAACATGCAGCATCGTGTTCAATGGTTAAGTATGTGGTATGCAATTTATACCTAATGAAGTGTTTTCTAATGAAAATATGAAATAGAGTTCAGTTATTGAAGGAAAATAAAAGGAAGAAACTAGTATGCAAACTGAAGAGATATTTCATCAATTAGACAAATTAATTTTGAGATTATGGAAAGAAACTAAGGCCATGGTACCAGTGGGGTGATGGAAGTGCTTTATTAGGACAGGAAGGAGACAGCTGGGCTGGCCAACCACAGGTGCAGTGTGGATGCTGGGTCCTACCAAGGATCCACCCAAGCAGAAATAAACTCCCTGTCTGAGTCGGCATTCAAGGTAAGGTGAGGCATTTCTGAAGCTTTCATCAACATCTTCAGATCACTAGGTTTTGGTTATTCTATCCATGTTTTGTGCACTGAGGGGCATTATATTTTGAGAAAACAATTGTGTGGCTACAATGTGTTACTAAATTTAAAGGTAATTTATTCATCTGTGTGAGTTCCACAGTCACAGTCGCCCACTTAAATACATGTCATTTAGTAAGTAGGATAGTGTAGTGTATTTTGGAATAATCTGTAGATCTATAATACATTAAATATATACATCATTGTGCTGCTTATTGTGTATTCAACCTTCTTGCATTTTGTCAAATATACAATGTTGATAGAGAAGCACATTCAAGGCATTGATTTCAAGTTTCATTTCATTTCAGCAAAATGGGAAGATTTGGTTCAAAGAAAAAATGTCCCAAGTATTTCTGGTCATTAAACATTTCTTCTAAAGAGCTTTTCAGAGTTTCATGGAAACTAATCAAACACATATGTCAGCATTCCTTTGCTAGCCCAGTGATTGAGGGGAAAACAATTTTGTGCAAAGCCTACTTGCCAGAATCTTTCAAAAACAGGTTGAAATGTATTTTGTTGAAACTGAAAGACTGCAGATTCCTCCCACCCCCATCAGCAGATACTGTTATTGAAAACAGGAAACCCCAAGCCAGAGGCAAAAGTCCCCAGAGCCAAATGCGGACTCTCAGGGAAAGTTTCCACAAGGTTCCAGAAAATTCAAGCAGCAGTTTGGAAGCCACCAAATGGAAGCTTGTCAGCTGAGTATGCCTGCCACGGACACAGAGCCCCAGGCCCCTGCAAACACCTTCCCTCCCTATGGCCCATGAGAAGCCAGGCCTTCACCTGGGGTTAATGTCTTTCACACCAGGGTCTGTCCTCTACTGCCCACAGAGGGTCCCAGGCAGTGGTGTATCCGTGAGGGCTTTCAGAGCTCTGCAAGGCACATCCCCAAGTCCCCTCAGCCTTAGCTCATAGCTCACTGAAGTCTGAGATGGTAACTAACTGTCAGCATTGGCATGAAACTCATCATGTACCTGTGTGGATTCTGAGCTTTCCTAAAGGAACATGCTGTCTACTCCCACAGGGCCTTGGATCACCTTGAGGAAGCCAGGAGTCACCAGCCCAACCCCCTACAGAAAGTCACTGCTCTTTAAGCATACCTGCTTGCTACAAGACTCCCTTTCCCATTTATCCCTGATTTGGTCAATTTTACCTGAATGATTAATCTTATTGGTTGAGCCTAGCTCTGTCCCACCTCATGCCTGCCTGCCTTTCCAGTTCCCATGTTTCCCCATCTTGGACCTGTCTTATCTCATGGTTTTGCTCTATAAAAGTCCCTAGGAAAGAGAGAGTCTTTGGCAATTCACTAGGGACCTCTTCTGTCTCTCTTCCAGACAGAAGCTTTCTTTCTCTCACTAAATATATTATGCTCTTAACCTCCATTGTTCCTAAAATTCATTCTTCGATTTTCGAGAACACGAACTTGTACTGGACATCTAGTAGATTGGGAGTTTCATTCTCCTGTATCACTGTTACCCTGCATTCAGGGTCCATGGTTTCAAAATGTTTAAGAACAAAGTAGGAAACTAAGGAAGGTGGTTAGGAAAGGTTTATCAACATAAGGAGAGTAGAATGGCTTATGGGTTTCTAGGAAGGGCTGGCTGCATGGCCTCTCAATTTAGAATTATTTTTATAGGCAAGTACAGGAATTGCTTAATTGTTTAGTAGTCACCTATCACCTATCTCTGTGGATTTAAAATGACCAGTTGGGACTCAGGCTCTCTAGTCCAGTTCCTTCATACAGTGTTTAGAGTAAACTGGGATCTAGGAAGAAGTTGATTAATTTCCATTATCATTTCTTCAACATTCAGGTTCTTAGTAGGGAGTGGTTGCATGCCATGCTGCCAGAGGAATGTTCATTGCTGGTCAAAGTCCTAGGTTACTGTTTATTCTTATTTTAATTTGCATTGGCATGGCTGAGTTCCCCAGTATCTTTGGCCCTTCCGCTAGCTAGCTGTTTCACTCATCTGCTAACAGAACTATCTTCTATATCACTAATGTTAATAACAAAAATAATGATCTATTTCCGTGAAAACCATGATCTGAAGTGAGTTCTAGGTATATTTAAGCATCTTCCTCATACCTGTCCATGCTCCTCCTTCTAGATAAACAGGGGCACTGTCTCCTGTAGCCTCTTTGTCTCTGGATTCCCTGTGTAATAACCTGCAACCTAGCTCAGCATGTAAACTGTGAAATCTAACTTAGTAGCACAATTTTGTAATAAATAGTCATGTTTCAGTCAATCACAAACAGTGAAGCTTCAGCCAATCACAGCTGGCTGGAGCTGATCAAACCATGTCTTGTAAAAAGTCGATGCCTCATCACACCAGAGCCCAAATAAAGTAAGCACAACCTGGTGATGTCTCTTCCTCAGTTGCACTCAGTCTGCAAAAGCTGTGTGAGCTCTATCCAGGCATGTGAATGTCTCTGATGCTCCTCTAATCTGAACACTGCCTGGATCAGTAATCACTCCTTTCTCAGTTAAACTCCATTAAGTATATTAGGTCTAAAGTTTTGCTTTTAACCGTGCCAATATGAGTTCTAGATTTGTAATTAATTACTTGATGTTTTTCAGATGAGGACTGTCTGTCAGGGGAATGTTTCCATCACTTAGTGATGTCTTTATCCTCCAGAGACTGTGTCTATCATTTTTCCTAATGCATCTCCAGTATCTAGGACAGTGCACAGTGATGCAATAGGAAATTATCAAATGCTAATCAAGTTAAATAAGAACTTGCTGATTATGACAGTGAGTCCTGAGAGTTATTCAAAATTCCAAGAAATAGTCATCTTTCTTCTCAAAGAACACAGGATTTAGTTAGAGAATAAAGTTTAATGTGCAGAACTATAATAACAAAGGCTTAGCGAGGGCCTCCAAAAACAGATAGGATTTGGTAGATACTGGGAAATCCAGAGGAAATTTTGGGTAAAGGTAGCAATAGGAACAAAAACAACAGCATGACTCTCTGAAGGACAGTGAAGTCATCCCTTTAGAGGTTAGGCAGGAAAAGGTAAATATGGGTGTACACAGATATCGACAGTACTAGGCATTAAGGTAAGCTTGACCTGACTTTCCAGCTGCTAGAAAACTTCTGAAGGTTCAGGAACAAGGAACTATTGTTATGCTTTTGGATATAAGATGGGCTGGAATGTGGAAAATCATTGTCAATCATGTATTATTGTCAACATGGATGGAAACGAACAGAATTAAGAGGAAGGAAGGGGTGTGAAGGGTATTTTAATAGAAGAACTAATGTCATTTATTTTGTCATCTCATCGTGAGTAAAAAAGTGGTATCAATATAGGGATGATATATGACCACCAAACAATTCAAATACTATAAGGGAAATATTATAATTCCCAATTTGCTAGCTGAATTCTTGTTCTCTAAAATTGAAGAATGAATTCTAGGTACAGCAGAGGTTAAGAGCAAGAAATGTTTACTGGGAAAAGAATGTTTATGTCTAGGAGTGACAGACGGGGTCCTGAGTGAGTTACTGAGGACCCTACTACTCAAGGGAGTTTTATAAAGCAAAACCACAAGATGAGATGGGTCCAAGGTATGGGAACTATAATCAATTAATATTACAAGTATAGTTGTTTAGGTAATATTGATCCAATGGGAAATTGCAAAGTGGGTATGAGTTGAGACAAAACTATAATCAACTAATAAGATTACAAGTATAGTTACTTAGGTAACATTGAACCAATGGGAAATCACAAGGTGGACATGGGGTGGGACAAAACTATGGTGAACCAATAAGATAACAAGTATAATTGCTTAGGTAACATTAATTAAATGGGGATCAAATGGGAAAGCAAGTCACATAGCAAGTGTACATGGACCTAACAGGGGTCTTTCTTGAAAGGGAGGTTTCTGTTCCTCACCCAAGGTGATAGGTACCTATTTAGAGTGTCAATCACTGCTTTTCATCCCTAGGAGAAGTATGTAGGTATAGTTATTCTATCTTTCGTCTTGGGGTCTGGCCTTTAAAGACTGTACCTCCACCCACAGTTGTAATGTGTTTGTACTGGCTCCTTTCCAGGGCTTGCCTCTGTCTGACTGCTTACAATATTTCTAACTAACTTAGCTATTTATACTAGTATGAAATAAAGTGAATCTGTAAAGCTTGTATACTCTGGAGAATGATGGTTCCATTGCTTGGAGACTTTGGGCTACACCAGACTTTTGGAACAGCAGAGAAGATGTTGAGCACAGTTGTAGAGGTTTCAAGTTCATGTGAGAGCAAAACATCCTAGAGGGACTCTCTGCAGCTCCAAATGCATCCTCTATCTGCTTTTTAGTATTAGTATTGCTCTTGCTGTTGTTATTTAAACACTTTGCCTGTTGGGCTACATTTTGTGTTGGTTACTTTTCTCTCATTACTGGAACAAAATACCTGACACCCAAAGTTAAAGGAAGAAAGGGTTTATTTAGCTTACAGTTTGTGGAGGTTTCAGTCCATATTCTCTGGCTCCAATGAACAGTGGCATGGCAGAGGGGCACCAGTTCGAGGCAGCAGCCAGAGAAAGCAGCCAGAGCAAAAAAGGAGGAACACAGAGAGAAAACTCTTTCTGTCCCTTATATTGTATGTAGATCACACCCAACCTAGGGTGGGTGTAGCACTCACACTCAATCCTAGCACTTGACTGAATCAATCACAAATTCCAGAAGCCTGCCCCTGTGACTGTATGAGGCTTTTGGGGGACGTCCAGACACAAACCATAGCACATTTATTTTAGCTTTTAAATCTTATGATTCTGTGATATATCATAAGTGGATAGATGATATCTAAAGCCAAGAGGGCAGGTGAATTCTCTAGGGAACCCCTGGGAGAACTGGGAGTGAAAAAAGGTCTAGTAATGAATGGTGCTTGCAAAAAATACTGAAAAAAAATGGAAGAATGTTCAACAGTAAACATGGATCAAATAGTTGGAAAGTTATATGCCTTGTATATTTAGGAGGACTCACCAAACGAGGAAAAGGTGTGTATAACTTTGTGTAACAATTGCAAATTTGAGAAATCTTTTGTCAAGAGTTTTATATTCAGTATTTTGTGTTGGGAAATGTGCTTGCAGGTTTAATCATCATTGCAGACAGCACACTACTTTTATTTCAGATTAAATATTCGACTCTGAAGGCTATTTCATGGACATACAAACACAGAATGCTTTTCAATGATTTAAATGAAAAGCAGCATTTATATTAAAATCTCACAAAACATGCTAAAATTTGAGATCCAAGACCCTATTATTTTGGTACTATAGCCTAAATTTTATTACTTACTTTATTAATTGCATCTAGATATGTGTCTGGGGTGTCCCAGAAATGTGAGAAATTAATCTCAAAAGTATACCAAGAGCACATAAACTCCTGTGCAGGCAGGTTCATGTTTTAGCTTTCTGTATAGGAAAAGGAGAGTAAGAGGAAAACTGTTGATGCAAAATCCAGCAATTATGGGAAATAAAAGTCCAAGACAGAGTTGTCTGTTTTTGAGAAACGAGTGTAGTGAATGGATATTCTAAGACATCAAAATGATATGGAGTGCTGTAGACCTCCCTCCATAGCTGTGGTTTCACATCCATTGATTCCTCCAAAAAATGGAGATTGAAAAAGTTTAAAACACTGTGTCTGAGTGGGTGCATACAGATGCTTTTTGCTGCCATTATTCCCTAAACAACTCAGTGTAACAGTTATTTACATATACATATATTGCATTATCTATTAGAAGTTATCCTGAGTTGATTTAAAATATACAGAAGTACATGGGTATGTTATATGCACTCTACCATTTCCTATAAAGTACTTGAGCATTTGTATTTTGGTAATTGTGGAGGAAAAAAGAGGTACAGCATCCTGGGCTCCCTCAATAATGAGGGATGACAGTATAAGGCACATTTAAAAGAATTACATCATTAAGGGAATGTAGAAAGCAGTAGAGGATGTGGTGAGATGGGCAATGAGCTCTTCTGAGCATGAGTCGAGCCAACCAAAAGTTCTGTTTGTGTATAATTATGCTAATGAATGGGGAAGAAAAAAATATGCTAGTTAAGACACAGATTTTTATTGCTGACATCTTGCTAGAGAAAGTTTTCATTTGGCTCAAACCTTAGTCAGTGATAATCCATTTTTACCGCCTATAAATCATTTCCAAAATTTTAAAAATAAGAACTATAATTTTTGGCTTTGTAGCCCATGACTCTTTCCCTACCTCAAAAGCCAGAGAGTGATTAAAGTGGGCTGGCAAATGTGTTCAGATTCTGTTCAGAGGACATGGTGCTATTCTCAGTCCTGCCGACTGCTAAGAATACCCCTTGAGGCGGCCATGCCAAACAGCTTTGAACCCAATGTGTTTTGTTATGCAGTTCAGGCTGGCCTTGAACTCACTATGTAGCCCAGGCTGGCCTTGAGCTCACAGTAATCCTCCTCCCTCAGCCTCCTGAGTACTGGGATAGCAAGCATGTGCCACCGTGGTCTGCTGAAGCCAGTGTCTCTTAGACCCCAGGACTTCTACAGTCTGTGGACGGAGATTGCATTCTTTTTTCAAAAGAAACCACATTACCTGAGTCTGTGAGAAGTTCCTGAAGTTTAAAGTAGATCTGTCTTGGTTCTGTCAGCCTTGCAGAGGAGTGTCACTGACTCCCTTGATCCATCTGCCCGTATTAGCATGAATTCAAGGACTGGAAATAGGACTCTGCTTCCAGTTTAACAGAAAAGTTCACATGATTTAACAAGAGCTGCTACCTGAATTTATTTGCAACTATGAAACTCAAAACTCTTGAGCTCCAGATCAGTTTTAGGTGAAATGGTTTAACTACCAAGTTCCCTGTGGCTGCTGGCAGCACACACTTACACTACCACTCCAGAGGTTCCAACACTAAATACCTCAGTGGTCTTCACTCTTTGGAAATGTCAGAGAATTGAGTAATACAAATAATGATGATGATTAGTGTTAAGGATAGCCACACATTATCTACTTACATTAATAACTTGGCATGTCAGTATAAAATTCACCATTTTACTTATTTTGCCACATTCACCAATGTATTTAATATTCAAAAAGTATGAAATAAGTATTATTTTCTATATTTTAAAGGTGAAACTATTTGACTTAATAAATGCACAAAACATCTCTTGCAAAGCTATGCTGTCTAACAAGAAATTCAGGAATCTGTTCGGTCTGCTCACCAGTACAATCAGTTTCTCCACCAGATGTCTGAATGATGAGACTTAAAACATTACAAAACCACATTTTTCCATTATCAGTTTTAGGGAGGTGGCATGAGAGCAAGCAAGTCAGTGGAAAAGAATACTGTGTAGGTCAGCTTTCCATTGCTGGCACAAAATACCTGATACCTGCAATTTAAGGTAGGAGAGGATTATTTGGCTCACAGCTTCAAAGGCATCAGGCCATGGTCAGGTAGCTCCAAGGCAGGAACATCATGGTGGAGCAAAGCTCCTCATTTCATGTGGTTGGGAAGCAGAGCACAGGCAAGGAGCCAAGGGAGCAAGGCGCCAGGGACTAGATGTAGTCTAGGTCACACCCTCATTGCCCCAGACAACCCAGAAGTGTGCTTCACAATCTCTAGCAGTCTCTCAACTCAATCAAACTGATGATCAGCAAGCCAAGTAAAGCATCTAGATCTTGTAGTACAAACAGTAAAATTCAGTGCAGTTAGAAACATTACATTTTGCTCTGCTAACACTTAAATGTCTTCAAAAGAAATTTAGAGTATGTATACTTTAAATTGTTCTTTTTCTTTAATTATTTCTTACTTTTTTCCCCCTCTTTCCAGTACTGAGGATCAAAACTAGGGCATGCTGGGTTTTATCACCAACCTTTTTTATTTTTGTATCACCCAGGCTGGACTCAATTCTGTAATCTTCCTGCTTTTGACTTCTGAAGGAACTCTGCTACTCCCAAATTAATGTAGGAATTCATTTCCATAAATTTGCTTCTTAGAGTTGCTTTCACTGAATCTTATAAGTCGTGTTGTAGTCCCATATGTGTTTATCACAAAGTACTTGTTGACTTTCCTTTATACTTCTTCTTGGACCCATGAAATGTTTCAGAGTGTTTAATTTCCATATATCTGTTATTTTTCTAATTCAGTGCAGTCCTTGTCAAAATATTGATAATATTCATAAAGTTGGAACAAAAGTCTAAAATTCACATAGAAGTATAAAACATACCAAATAGAATTTTGAACAAAAAAAACAGTTGAAGATTTGCAATACTTGATTTCAAGACACACTACAGAGCTGTAGTAATGAACTAGTGTAGTGCTAGCATAAATATATACACATGAGCCAAAGAAACAGAATAAAGAACCCAGAAATGAATACACATGTAACAGCCAAGTGACTCCTTAGTAGGCACCAATACTGTACACTGGAGAAAGGAGAATAACATATTCATAAATGTTACTGGGGATGTTGGATATCTGTATGCAGAAAATTAAAAGGTGAGCTCTATTTCTCACCTTCTACAAAAATCAACCAAAATTGATCAAATACCTAACTTTAAGACCTTACTCACAATACTACCGAAAAAAAGAAACACTTCCAGACCTTGTTAAAATAGTCATTTTTTTATATAACACCAAAAACACAGGGAAAATAGCTAATATAATAAATGGGTTTATTTCCTCCCATTCTCTGACTATAGATCAGAAAAGATACTTCATATCAATTTCAAATTCTAAAAAAAATTATTAAGATTATTTTGGAGCTAAATATGTGATCTATCTGGAAGAATTTTTACTTATCGTAAGCATGGAACATCTTTTCCTATTCTTTCACTTTCAGCCTTCATATGATTTTAAGGTTAGAATGAGTATTTTGTAGGCTGCATAAAGTAAGACTTTTGCTCAACAATTTATCCATTTATCCAAATTGTTGTCTTTTGATGACAAAAGTTAATCCATTTACCCTTAAAATAATTATTGGCATGTAAAGGTTTACTACTGTCATTTTGTTAATTTTTGGGGGGGTTTGTTTGCAGGTACTTTGTTCCATTTTTCCTCCCTTTTGCATCCATTTTTGATTTGATAAATATTTTATAGAGGTATCTTTGAATTTTATAGTATTATCCCTTTGTGTATCTTGTAGAGTTTGTTTTTTTTTTTTGCGGTTACCATGAAGTTCACATAGAATGTCATTCAGTTATAACACTATTTTACCCAGATAACAACACTTGAATGTGTACTTTTTCTTCTTCCTCCTTTTATGTTATTGATGTCACAATGTGTATCTTATATGTCATATATATACAGATTATTATAGCTATAGTTATTTTGAACATTTGTCTTTTATTCTTCACACTAAACATGATTATGCTTCACTTTTACAGCATTAGAGTATTCTGGATTTCATTAAGTTCATGTCATTACGATGATCTGATACATTCTTATGCTTTTAGGTTTTATTTTAGCATACTTTAAATTCAGTTTGAAAAACTAGTGTTACCATTTCTTCTAAGGAGGGTGTAGATCATGATCTCCCTCAGATTTTGTCAGGGCATGTGTTTATTTCTTCATCATTTCTGAAGCACAGTTTTTCAGGTAATGTATCATTTCTCAGAATTATTTTAGCACATTGAAAACATTTTATACTACTTCTTTGCTCTGACCTGCATGGTTATAGCTGAAAAATCTGCCAATAACTTATAGAGTTTCTCTTGTATATATTTGTCAAATAGCTTTGTTTGGTTTCACTTGAAACTTTGTATTTGAGTTTTGAGAATTTTAAATAATGTGTCCTGAAATAATCTCCTTTGGAATGTCTTGGTTGGAAATATGTCAGCCTTGTGAATTCAGATGTTCATATATCTTCAGAGTTTGGGAAGTTTTCAGGCATTATTCCTTTAAATATGCTTTCTATCTCTTATTTTCTTCTGAGAACTCCAAAATGTGAGCATTCATTTGTTTGATGGTATTCTATAGGTACCATTTGCTTTCTTCTCTTTTTAAAATTTTACTCTATCTGTTCCTCCAGCTGGAGAATTTCAAAGGATCTAGTCTGAAGTTTTCTATTCTTTCTTTTGTATGATCAGTTTTTTTTTTAAGCTTTCTACTAAAGTGTTCATTTCTTTCATTGTATTCTTCAGATCTAGAATTTTGTTGGGTTTATGTTTATGAGTTTCATTTCTTTACCAATTTTTTATTCTGTTTTTAAGATTTCCTTTAGTTGTATACCTGTCTTCTCTTACATCTTACTGAGATTCTTTACAATGATTATTTTAATTCCTTATCAGGCAATTTTTAGATCTTGATTTATTAGCTGGAGCAGTTTTTATTTTTCTCTTTGTCATATGTGACCAATTCCTTGGATTCATGTAGACTATCTGTATTTGTGTATTTGAAAAGGAAAAATCCTCTTCAAATCTTTACAGACTTTTTTTTGTTTACTTAATTCTGCCAAATTCCAGAAATGTCTCTGACACCACATGAGAGCAGGACTTGAGGCAGGTCAAGTGGCAGCTGCTGCTTTTTTGCATTAGGTTTTGCACTTGGCACATCTGTCTTCAGGGAATCAAGAAGACTTGGCTTTGTGTGACCCCTGAGTGAACAAGATTATTTAAATAACCTTGTTCAGTAAGGCTGGTGTTGAGAGATAGGTTGACTCATTCAGGGTTTGCAGTTTGGTCTTCAGCTGGTAGGCCTGTTACCAGGTAGACAGTTGTGGCTCCTTCTGGGTCACTGGGCAGATTTCTGATTGGAAAAATCTCAGGGTAGACAGAAGTATCTTCTGACTGTGACTGAATGGGTCTGCATTTGAATCACACTTCCTCTTTAAGAACCAAAGGCAAAGTTTGATAAGCTTGTCCTCAGGATGCAGTAAAGCAGATACACAGAGTAATGTCATCCAGATCTTTGATAGTTGTCCTTATGGTGATGTCTGGTTTGTCTTGGCTTGATGTAGCTCTTCTAGTTTTTCTTTAATTAATACTAGTATGACATATTTTTCTCCATGTCTTTACTTTTTAAGCTATTTATTACTAATAATTGTTATAATAGCATACACAAAGTATGATTGAAAAATACAGTGAATGTTTAAATTTAAAAAAATTATTATGATAAAAGACACATTGCTAATAGTCCCTTCAAAATACTCTCCATGGCTTTGAACACATTTATTCTGTAATTTTTTGCCACTTTCTGAAATAGTCCTACTTTTGATCAATGTAAACGTTCACATTTAAAACTGAGTTTCTTGTAGAGAGCATAAAGTTTTATATTTTTCATTCATTCTGTAAAACAATACAGCAATGACCTGAATTCCTACCTCCCATGTATATCTCTATTATAATCTTCTCCCAGAACTTTGGAGTGAAATGTCAAGACCCCATTCCCCTGATATAAACTTAGATTAACCTTGTTACCCACATCTGAGGTCAGTAATATTATGTTTGTGTATAAATGGTGAATGTATTACTGTATATAATTTTTTGAGACAATCACCTAGTACTTAGTTAACAACAGACCATACTTCAGACATTCTGGAGACACCTCAAATTTAACACATACCAAATTACATTCATCCTTAACCAAATATGTGATTCATACTGAATTCTCCATCTCAGTTGATCACATGCTCACCAACATTGTGACCCAGACTCCACACAGATGAATTGTTACTGAATTCTTTCCTTGTCTCTATAGCCAATAAATGACTAAGTCTTGCTAATTTTGTGTCCATGCTTTTCTTTAATAAATTGCACCTCCATTCTTAATATCACTTGGGTTTCATTGTAATGCTCTAGGATACCCACTAATCTTCTAACAAGTTTCCCCGACCCACTGCAGTCTCCCTCAAATAGCATTTCTGTGGATAGTCCCCGTGATATGCTCAAATCAGGAACTGGCCCCATTATTCTACTTAATAATGACCCTGTTCATCTCTCCAGTAAATCTCACACTCTCAGTACAAAGTAATAACTCATTTGCATGGCACAAAAGGGACCTCATGACCTGGTCCTTCCCAAACCCTTAAATGTCAGCCCTTATTTCTATGTTGGATCCCTTTGACCATTCTGTGCGTGTCTTCATCATGTGACACTTGGTGTTTATTTACAAATGTGTCATAATTTACTCTACATCCTCCATCTGTAATATACCTCTCACCCCTTCTTAATACTTGCTTATTCCTAATCACCCTCTATTTTCTTATAACACAAGTTTATTTTTAACTTTTGCATAACATTTTATCTACAATATCACCTAATATAAGTTACAGATAATACATAGTCTTATAGGCTTAACTAATGTAGAATGTGTGAAATAATGTATGGAGAGATTCTAAATATTCTAAATAGGTTCTTTTCCTTATACTTATTCACAAATCACTCTGTACTCTTTTCCAGGAATGAGAAAAGACATTTTTACCTCTCAGGATAGTGTAATTCAAATATTATGTACAAAGGATTACAGATCAAGATAACTTATCAAAGAGTTTCTCTTCTAAAGATTTATGCAATGAAGATGTAAAATCAGAGAATCCAGAGGATGCGATGCCACTTCAGCAGTTATAACCTTATACGACAGTGGAATGTGGTCATTAATCACACAAACATTTTAGTGAAATAAGACCAACCAAAGTGAAACAAAACAAAAATCCAAACAGAGAAAGAAAGTCAAGGGGCCCAGGAAGAAAAACAGAACTCAGTGGAGAGCAGCCAATTGAAGATAATAGCCTATAACGGTCTCATTTTTGGAAGAAACTTTTGGGAGGTGGTTTGAGCCTTCTATTTGCAACTAGAGTCATTTGAAGAATTATTTAAAAAACATCATCTGTCCTAAAGTTCATCTGTTTTCAGTGAACTTTTGCAGTTATTTCATATCTAAAGCACATTGTCATTTTTCAGAATTGAAGTTGGGGCTCTCAGGGGGCTGGGGATCTAGCTCAGTGGCCTAAGTTCCTGCCTGGCAAGTGTGAGGTCATGAGTTCAATCCCTGGTGCTGCAAAAAACAAACAAACAAAAAATAAAATAAAGGAGGTCGGGGCTTTCTTAAATGTATCTTCTCAGAATATTTGGTTTTCTTTTTCTTTTAATCAGAATTGTAATAAAATAAGTGCAAAAAGACAATCTCTACTAGATTTAAAATTAGGTCGGTATATGTGGGGAGAGATAAACAACATTGGTTATTTGAATGAAGTAGCATTGGTTGTTGGTTTTGAAAACATACAGCAGATTGTGTTTCTATCACTGTCCTGCTGTGTGTCACTAAAATTCTTCAAAACATCAAAAGCGAGATGGAAAATCTATCTCTGTATTCAATAAATTCTATCAAAAGAGGTATACTAAATTCCTATCATAATCATCTAAAGCAAGATTTAGTTTGTTTTTTTACAAATTGTACTTCTCGAAATATGTGGTAGTACCTTATGTATACTTGTGTGTGGTTTATAATAGCTTTCATCATTTTAGCATTAATCTTCTCATTCTTATTCTAATCAAGTGAAGGATCAATAAACATTTAAAAAACTTTTCAGAGACATGATTAATTTATTATAGGAGTACATGTTCAGATACAATATAACAATTCAACAAATGTGATAAAACAAATCATCAGTGGAGCCCGAAACATTGCTTAATACAAATGCAATTTAATAATTCAAAGAAAACATTGCTTTCAACCAAACTACTAACTTTTATGTAACTGAATAATAACCTTACCAATTACCAGGTGCTTCAACTTATGTTACGTAAAATTGGAGTCCAGAAAGGAGAAGTAGAATTTAACAGAAGACATCAGTTTACATACACACAAAAGCATAAAAAAATTATGATTCATGGATGAATTTGTACTGATCTGTTTAAATTCTATCATCCATTTTTATTTTATTTTACTTTTTTGGTACCAGGAATCAAACTTATGACCTTGCACTTGCTAGGCAGGTGCTTGAGTTGCTGAGCTAAATCCCCAGCCAAGAAGTCTTTTTAGAAAACTTGGCCAAGACCATGGGGAGAATGAAATGTCATGTGTGACCTCAGAACAGCATAAAAGTAACTGGCCTGCAAGTGGGAGAGCCATGACTGTGAACTTATCACACAGAAACTTAGCAAATGGGTTAGTCAGTCACAGCTGCAGAGTACATACTGACATCCCCATTCTTGTCCATGATTACTCAGATCCTAATTTAATAGCAACCACACAGTCTTTGGTATCACCTGTCAACTTCACAGAGTCTCAAACTCCTAACATTGTATAGACCAGGCCATTCAAAACACATCACTACTTGCTCAGTATTCAAAGTATTAAACAAAATAAAGGACTCTCTGCATCCACAAGTTGTTCGTTGGATTATATAAAAATTTCAGTGTTAGTACATAATCTTACATTACTCATTGTTATTTCACTGGAATAGAAATTGGTTATACTTGATTTTTAGAAATAACAGAGAACATCAAAGAAAGGAGCTGTAGAAGAAGTTGTCCTGTCTATAACACGAGTGGGAGGCCTGTGAAAGCACTTCGAACTGACTTAGATGACTGGAGCCCTTCAGCAGTTGTTGGAACATCATGGAAGCTTCCTGGGGACAAAAGCCAAGGCTTCTTAGTCACGGCAGAAGGAGCAAGAAGCATCTCAAGGAATATTTGATTCTGTAAGGTCAAGGTGAGGTCAGCCAAGCTGCTAACAATGCTGGAAATAGTAGGATGACTGGAGTCTGGACAATCACCAAATGAAATAATAATTTGTTTATCTTGAAAATTGCTCTTAGCCTAACACCAATTTTACAAAAAAAAATACATAAAACAGCAGTGAATTAAAAGTTGAAAAACAGAATTCGTAGTCTTGTTATTCTCATGGTGCCTGGAATTGAAGGCCTGATAAAGCTGAGTCTTGCTTCTTTCTGGATCACACTCACGTGGTCATGTAAGTGGACCGGTCTGTCCACTGTTGGGTCAGGTATGTGAGGTGTGAAGGCTGCCAGCATGTGGGTATGCAGGGCTATGGGCTTCTCCAATGTGACTTCTAATGAGTACCAATGGTTACTTCCTCATCCATCCAGCAGACACAGGAGAGAGCTCCCACCCTCTGGTAACAAGCAAAGCCAGAAGGAAACATGAGGATATTTCTAACCAGTGCCCTTCCACACACAATGCTTTATACTCTGTCAATAATTATAAAGTGTGCAAAGAAATTGGAGGCTCACAAACAAGAGATTTTTTTTAAAAGTAACAAAATTATTTTCCTACTCTAAACTTAAAGCTAGCAAATTGAAACAGGACTTTGGAAATAATTATTGTGAACATATACAAGCATTTATAGCAGTAAATGAACAAGATAGTGAATAGATAAGGTGAGTGCACAGAAAACTGCAATTCAGGACCAAGAATCAAGGGAATTTCTAGACTGTGAATTTGTAAGAACTGACATTTTAAAATATATTGGGTAGACTCAAAAATAGAATGGAGAATGCTAAAGAAAAGTGCTTTGAAATGATATATTATGTTTGACTCTATTCTGTTTTCTTTCGCTTTTTTCATTGTTTTGTTTTGTTTTGTCCTATTTTCTTTAAAATAAAAAAAAGAAAATTAAATAAAAAAAGATTGGGTAACACAAAAAAAAGAGAAAAGAAAAGTGATTAAATTTGAAGGTATGTCTATACACTATATATAAACTGATGCTCAGAATAAAAACAAATTAATGAAAACTGACTGATATGTCAATATCTGTACATTTATTCAGATCACAAAAGAAGAGGCGAGAGGACAGAGAGGAAATCATGGGAAGAAAGGACAGAACTGACCTCCAGTCTAGTTCAAATCTTATAAAAAGGAACCTCTATGTATAAGACACTCCACAATTCCAAATCGCATATTTGCAAGTAAATTCACACCTACACACAGCATCAGCTATTATAAACAGAGGATGAAAAAGGAAATCCTAAAATTAGTATAAATTAGTAAAAATAATATAAATAACATGAAGGACTTCATCTAAGTGCTCAAAAAAGAAAAATGCCTGTTAACTTAGACTCTATTATCAGAGAATTATCTCACAAAAATGAAGGATATAAAGTATTTTCAAATAATATAAGCTGAGATTATTTGTTTTCAGTAGGCATGCATCCTAATAAACGGTAAAGATAATTCTAGAGAATTAACTGGAAAACTATAACAGGTAGAAAACAGGATCTTTCAAAGGATTTTCAAAACTGAGAAAAATATGCACAAATATAAAAGATTGCTTTTTATTAAAATGTTTTTATAAAATCTAATTCTAAACAAAACCATAGCATTAAACTGTTGGGCTTATCCCATACGTACCAATAAAATATGTGGAAGCTCTGATAGGCACATTATACCTACCTTTTTATGATATTAATCCAAGTTTTACCATGAATAATCACAAAGTAGTCATATCTAGAAAATAATTCAACCAGAATCGGTTAAAAATCCAATAGAGAAATAAAGTGAAATATTTATAACTGACTAAACCAAAAGAAAGCAAGAAATGAGGATCAAAACAAACAAAAGGATAGAGATAAAAAGAAAACCAACAGCAAGATGGTAAAGCTAAGCAAATATAGAAAATTATAATTTGTTAAGACATTTGAATTATTTTAACCAAATGACAATCAGAGATTCTCAGAACGCATTTAAAAACCTTATAGTCCTCTACTAAAACCCTAATAAAAAAAAAAGAACCTTATAGTCATAAGGCTATACTTTAAAATAATTGCCTTTTGTTTTAATTCCTTTTAATACTTTTACATTTTTTAAATGCCTTGCTTTGTGTCTTTTTTTTTT